>PVKB01000366.1:275051-337648 GCA_004027205.1 Ctenodactylus gundi
GGGGGGGGGGGGGGAGGGGATAGAAGCCTAAAAGGGGCTCTGGAGCCTCACATTAGTGAAATCAGAATCCCACATAATGCGTGACCTTGGCAAATCTCTCTGTATTATTGCTGTAATCTGGTTACAGTAATATTCATTAATGTTTACTTGAATATTGCTTGTCTCCCTCAATTAGAATGCAAACACCATGAAAGCACACCATCTTGGTCACTACTAGACCCCTAGCATTTGGCAGTCCCTAGTGTAGATGCTAAATGTACAGTGCATATCTGAGAGAATGAAGTCAGTCGAGTATCATTCCATTCCTACAATGAACTATGAACCCACTAAGTGCACAGCTTACCAATCTAACAAAATTATCACTGTGAAAGATTATCACGTTTGAAATAGAGTTAATAACCAGCATACATAAAAATAATTAGACCAAACAATCCTCAGAAATCATTTTAATACAGCCCCTTTAACAACAATGCTTTCCTAAAATGTAAATTATTAGAACAATCATCCCTGCGCAGAAACAAATTCCTCAATGATTTCCTTCTTCAGTACCTCTTTAATAATGTAGATTTCAAGCCCACCTGATTTCAGCCATTTTTATACTGTTCTACAGCATGTCGTAGAGAAACAGCTTTTAAAACATCTGATGCCCCACTCCCTAAAGAAAAAGACGTAAAATATCGCTCTTCGTAGTAAAACTGCTTGGGAATCTCCTATATAAAGCCGAGTGAACAGAAAAGAAATAGATTTCCAAAGTCTTTCGCAACAACACCAGGCCCAAATTGCAAATAATAATAACTTTATCGATGACTCATAAGCTACAATCCATACATATAAGCTCATAAAAGAGCTAATGAGAAAAATTTGTCACATCACGTGGAAAACTGTAGTTCTTCTGGCCAGACACAAAAATAGGCTTTAAACCCACCCACGTTTTGCTTAATTTCGGAACTTTAAAGGGGCATTCTTAAAGTCCTTAAAGTCTTCGTGAAAGTCCTAAATAAAACTAACACCACAGTCGCCCTTCCAGTCAGCTCCTGCACAGATACACTTCTCATTCAGACGTGTCTGGTGTATTAAAAGTAAACAATCGACAGGAAAGCTAACGCCGCTTCTCAAGTATGAACGTGGATTTCCAGTGACAAGCCTGCCACCTGGGCACATGCTGGACACGGGGAGCTCGTTCCTCTCGGAGTAGAAAATGGGGAAAATTTCAACAGCACTCAAAGTTTGCACCTCCACACACACCCCTTCCCCCAGCACCCGGCCAGGGGCTCCGCCACGCCAGAGGAAGGAGGAAGTCCACACTCGACTTCCGTCCTCTAGCTGGGCAGACACAGACCCTTCCTTCCCGCCGAAGGACCCCTACCCGGCTGGGGACCCCTTCCCGCTCGGCGCCAGGCCGGACGGAAACGGAGACGGCGCTGCGCGGCGTCCCTTCGCCCGCGCCCCCGCCAGCCCAGGGCGCCGCGCCGGGCTGGGCGGCTCGGCCCGGGACCGCCGCGGCCAGCGCCGCCCGCAGCCGCCACGTCCCGCGCGGCGCCCACGCGCGCGCCGCCCCTCCCCCGCCGCGGGCCGCCAAACCGCGCGCCCCGCCGCAGGCCCCGCGGTGGCGCCGCCAGGGCGCGACCCGGAGCCGCCCGCGCCGGCCGAGGGCTCCGGCCGCCCCCGCCGCCCGCGGCACCTACCATGGTACAGATGGAGGCGAATTTGGAGACTGTCATTAGGATTTCCATCCGCCCAGCGCCATCTTCCACCCAATCACAGCGGCAGCGGGCGGGGGAGGGGGGCGGCCAGGCCGCCCGCTCACACCGCACCCGGCGGGCGGACCTCCAGCCGCCGCACACCCACGCTCCGAGCCCTGCGGGCCGCGGCCGCCGTCGTCGCTGCCGGCACGCCCGGCCTCCGGCCCCAGCCCCCGCCTGCCGCCTTCCCGCCCCCGGCCCCGCCCCGGCGCAGGGCGCAGCCGCTGCCTCGGGGCCCGCGCCTGCCCGCGACGCCGCTCGCCGAGTACTCCGCCCAGCCCCCGGGAGAGCCGGCTCCGCCGCGGCCCTAACGCCCCGCCGCCGCCCGGCCCCGCCCTGCGCGTGGCCCCGCCCACGCCCCGCCCCGCCGGGCAAGGAGCCGCGCGGCCCCGCCCCGCCCCGCCCCCCCTCCGGACCGAGCGCCGGCGGCCGGATTCCAGCCCGCCCGCCCCACCCTCCAGGGGGCGCGGCCGCAGGGGCGCCGCCTCCCGCCCGCCGGCCACGCGGTCCTAGAGCCAGCCCTCCCCGGCCCGGTGACGGCCCGGGGAGTCCCCCGGTCCGCCTCCTCCCCGGAGCTGAAAGGCGTGGAACGCCACCCCGCCGTGGAGGTAAATCCTGAACCGGTGCTAACCCTCAGCACCCTAGATAGGGGACAGGTACTCCCCACCAGCCAAATGAAATGCCCCAGTGGCGATGATCTGGATAATTCTGGGTGGAGTGGGAGAAAACCTGTCCCTGTTCAGCAGAGATAACCCGTGTATAGTCCCAAACACTCGGTTAGAAAAAAAAGGCGTAGTTAAATGAAGCGTCAAAGAACAAAGTAGATAGGTTTTACCTCTTTGAATTATGAGGGACGGGAAGTAAATGATGGAAGACAGAAAAGTGAATCCTGACTTTCTGCCTGCTTGTTGGCCAAAAATTTAAAATATGTAGCTTCAAAATAGAGATCTCACCCAGAAGAATGAGACTATTACTAAAGACAAGACTTAGTGAGCTCCGCCGAGTGAGAAAAAATGTCCAGCGAGGGATACTTAGCGCAGTGTTAGGTAGAGGATAGGTAAGTCCTAATATTCGCCATTCGCCTGGTTCAGGTTTTTTGCTATTTGTGACAGTAGTTCAATTGAGTGGAATAATTTCATAAGTTACTGTGTTAGAAATCTCATGATGTTGCTGAGCTCATGGTGAGGTGCTTTACTGGACTCCCCATTTCAGCGGAACCGAGGGCCTGAATTCCCACAAAGCTCTAGAAACAATTTGGCCTCATCTAACAGAGTCAAAGCATTCAAATAAAAATTAGGTGAAAAGTAGGTTTCTGGTACGTGAGTGTTGTTTCCATAGTGATTCCATTATAAGCTTGCTTGGGGGGAAAAAATAGATTGACTAAAGCCAAGTCCCATAGTAGCTGCCTGGCTGTGTGGGTGCCAGCCTGCGTGGAAGCTGGGGACTTCTTCTTTTCCCTCTGATGCCCAACCAGTGGCTAGGACTGGGTGTCGCCACCATGGGCCTGTCTCCTTGGTTGCCTCCATAATCTCATAAGCACCATACCTGAATCCTCTGCTCTACCTCTTGTTTGGACAAGGACCTCTGCTCCTTAGACCTCCACAGACCTGCTGGCCTTGCTACAGTGCCTCCATACCCCTGCCCTGGCTCCTTTAGGGTTTACATGCAACCCTTAGCTACAACATACGCTCCATGGGTATTCGTCTCACTTTTCTCATTTTGAAAATAAGGATAATAATTACGACACCAGGCTACAACATGAAGACATGTTTAGAATAATACCTGCAATTCAATAAAAAGTAGAAAACTTTGAACCTTCAAAGTCCAGTTATTTTTTTCTCATCAGTGAACCCAGGGCCTTTGTACAGAGCTATATCCTCAGCCCAGCCCTCCTTTTTTTTTTTTTTTTTTTTTTTTTTTTTTTTGAGACTGGCTATCTGAGTTGCTAAGTTGCTCAGGCTAGCCTTGACTTTCAATCCTTCTGCCTCAGCCTCTGAGAATGCTGGGATTACAGTCCTGTGTCATTAGGCCTAGCAAAAACTACATCTTCATAGTTAATGTGTAGCCAGGCCTCGTGATGCAGGCCTGTAATCCCAGCACTCTGAGAAGCTGAAGCAGGAGGATCACAACTCTGAGTCCTGTGCGTGGGCTACTTAGCAACCAAAACTGAAAAATGGACTGAGGATATATCTTAGTATGAAGGCTCTGAGGTTGGATCCCTGCGGTTGGATCCCTGCTACTGGGGGGAGGAAAACAATAAAAAAAAAAAAAAGTCAGGGTAAACAAACACAGCCTCAAGCTACCAATTTTCTCCAGAGTCCCTGCCACTTTTTTCACCCTTTAGATACATTTTCTAAAAGTAGTCCAGACAAAGACCTCACCAATTCATCATTTCATGCTTGTTCATACACACGGGAATATAATATTCACCACCACACTACCCAGCAAGTACAGAGCCCACATGCAGGTGCTCTGACCCTAAAACCCGCGTCTCTCTGCTTCCCTGCCCTGCTTTTGGAGAGTTGAATGAATCAACCTTCTTGGTTACATTTATTATCATCGCCAGCATTCCAGCTGCGGATGTTAATCAAAACAGTGAATTACATTTGCGAGCAGAGTCATCTTCACAGTGGCTGTGTGACTGATACAGGCTGAGCCACACCGCATGCAACCAATCTTCTAATTTTCTCATTATTAAAACATAGATTGAGGTGTAGCACAGTAGTAAAGCACTTGTGTAACGTGCATGAGGCTTTGGGCTAAACCCCATAGCAACGACAAAATCTCGTAACTTATCTAAGAGAAGGCCAGAGACATCTTACTGCACTCAACTGAATACTCAAAGGGGGTCATTCATTTAAACAGGATCTGTTGATCATCTTCTAGTGAATATGACAAATCTGTGGCCTCAGCAAAGACATAATCCATTGGGGTAGACAAATTATGAAAAAAAAGATCCGAAAGGATGAATAACCAAATGTCAGCTCCGAGGAGGGTGCAGGTAGCTCTGCCACAGAAGCAAAAGACTCCATATGGAGGAATAGGCTGAAGGGTGAGGGAGGGAGCTGTGGCCTCCCGCAGAGGGAAAGCTGCATGCCAGAACCCCGAAGGAAGGCCTGTGGGATGTGTGCATGGCTGTATCACAGGGCGTGCTGCGGGAGTTGTGGGTGTGAGTGCAAAATGTCCGGGGGACCTACATTGACACTAGCAAAGGTTATGGCCTCTGAGATCTCCACTCCATAGCCACCAGTTTTAAGTGCGGGATTTTCCCTACCTTAAAACCTGTTCCTGTTCTTTTTTTTTTTTTTTTTTTCTTTAATAGCTGTTTGGAATCCCAATCTTGAAATTCACTGAGACTAAACTAGCAGAGAATTCAAGGAGACCTCAGAGCAAATAAGTCTGTTGCTGGGAAGAAAACTTTATTTTCCCAGGGGCACAGCCATAAACCAGAATACTTTCTTTGTGTACTTACCTCCTCATTAAGCAAGGTCACCTAAAGGAGAAGAGCTAGGTGCTGGCAAGATACTGCAATTGTTTCAGCTGTTTACAGCAAGTTCGAAAGTGGCTGAGTGTCTTTTCAAATGCTTTCATTAGCTACCCTTCTATGAAAAGAGAGACAGTGAGCACCATAACTCACAAAAGATGTTGACAGCTTTGGATACAGCATGAACCCTCCTGATGACTCAGTTATTCAACAATACATATCTGAATCCCATTTGCTCACTAAATATCTGCAGAGTACTTCTAATATATAAAGGCTTTGTGGTAGACACTTAAGAAACAAGAGTTCTGTCTTCAAAAATTTGCTTTTTAGAGCTGAGAAAGCTGTTAAATGGTTAGCGCTCTTGCCTAGCATGCACAAGGCCCTGGGTGAGATCCCCTCGCACCACTTAAAGATTAGTTAGGTATGATGGTGCACGCCTGTAATCCTAGTGCTCCGGAGGCTAAGGCAGAGGGATTGTGGTGAGTTCAAGGCCAACTTGGGCTGTTATACATAAAGGGTCAGGACCACCCTGGACTACAGAGAAGGACCCTGTCTCAAAAAAAATTTTTTTTTCTTATTAGACCTGGGGGTGTAGCTCAGAGTTTGAGCATGTGCCTACCATGTTTGAGGTCCTGGGTTCAATCCCCCATACTGAAAAAAGGTGGTTTTTTGTTTTGTTTTGTTTTGTTTTGTTTTTGAAGAAAGATGAAATGTATAAAAACAATTTTGAAGGGCCCTACACCACCTTTGGAGTGTCCTGAAGAGTTCAAGCTGTGTCCTTAGTTGAATACTAGAAAAAAATGAAATGAGACAAATGCCAATTATATGAGCAATAACAGTGTAAGAGCTAGAAGAAAACAGTGGGTTTTTTTAAAGCATATTAAAAATATTACCATGTACCACAGACTCCCTGCCCCTCCCCTGCCCTCTTTTTCCTCCCAGGTTACTTCCCAGGTGCCTCCCTGTCTCCTCACGGCATAAGCACATGAGAATTGGAAACTTGTCTGTGTGTGTAGCTCTGTTCCCAAAGCCTATGAAAAAAAGAATGCGTGCTCAGAAAATGAAAATGTTAAGCATCAACACTGTATGTCCAACCTCAAGGAAATAAAAATAAAATAATTCTCATTCATAGAGGTGTTTCATCTTCTCTAAGCAGCACAATAACTGTGACAGCTCCTCTAGTCTTCTGACTGCAACCCCTGACTCTTGGTCAAGCTGGTGTTTCCCATTTTCTTCTTAGCTCTAATGAGAAAGTTCATAGGGGGAAAAAAAGCCAAGAAAATGCAACACCCTCGTGGCTGCAGAAAGTCCTAAGAACTTGTGTCTAACGGCCTCAGTCCTAACTCTGATTTTCTTTATGTTTGCCTCTATCCGCCCCCCCCACCCATAGAAACAATATTCTTCTTTTATTGTAACCTTTCCCAACAGCCCATTTCTCGGATTCCCAGAATGGATTTTCTGCACAGAGTTGTCAAAGTTGCAGAGTTTAGTTATGCGGTTGGGTTGTATAGTGGAAGTCTAGCCTGACCTGTGACCTTCTGGCCACTGTCACATTCATGTAGGCACAGCAGCTCTCCAAAGCCACCTCTGCACTTAAACGCCACCACCCCACCTATGTCCCTATGTGAAGGGCAGAGTGCCGCCCTGGGGCTGTCCTAAAGTGTTCAAGTTCTGTCCTCATTGTGAGAAATAGGTGTGTCTTCCATTTCTTCTTAAAAAAAGAAAACTTTATTAAAATGTGAAACATAGCAATGTTAAACAAAAGCAAGAACTCTCAAATATGTTTAGCATAAAGAAATTCCTGTCAGACACCACGAAATGGAATGGTAATTTGTCACAATTAAGAAAGAAATACATAAACTGAGGGACAAGGTGAAAAAGAACTTTTATTGTGTACTTTTCCTTGATGTCATGAATTTTGAATCATACAAATGTGTAATTTTTAAAAATAATACATTGAGGGGCAGGAGGAGTGGCACAACAGTTAAAAGCTCTGAGTTCACTTCCCCAGCACCACATGAAGCTGGGCCAATCCCTGCACTCGGGAGGCTGAGACAGGAGGATTGCCCTGGGTCCAAGGCCACCCTGGGCTACATAATGAGTTCAGGACCTGCATGGGCTACAGAGCAAGACCCTGTCTCAATAAATAAATAAATAAATAAATAAATAAATAAATAAAATACATTGAGTATTTTTAAAACAAAGACATTTCTTATGACAATATTTATAAATACGAGAACACAAGATACTTTTTTTCTGCAATTATGAGAATTGAACCCAGAGCCACTGCACTAAGCTATATTCCCAGCCCTTTTTAAATATTTATTTTATTTTGAGTTATTAAATTGCCCAAGTGGGGGTTGAACTTGTGATCCTCTTGCCTCATCTTCCCAAGGTGCTATGGTCACAGCTGTGCACCACTGAGCCTGGCAAATTTTTTCTTTTTAAAAGTTACTTATTCATGTGAGCCTAATTTAAATATGGTTCCTGTCTACTCAGATTGGATATGCACTTGAACGTAGAAACTCTCTTCTTCCTTAGACTCTCTGAGAGCTCTTAGCTTCTGCTTCATTGACTTTGACTCTGATGGTAAAGAAACACAGTGTGAGGGCTGGAGGAATAGCTCAGTGGCTAAAGCGCTTGCCTAGCAAGCACAAGGCTCCAGGTTGATTCCCTAGCATCACATAAACTGGGCATTGTGGCACATACCTGTAATCCCAGCACACAGGAGGCTAAGGCAGGAGGAGTGCCTTTTGTTGTGTTGAAAGCCAGCCTGGGCTACATAGTTAGCTCAGGACTGTCCTGGACCAGAGTGAGACCCTGTCTCAGAAAGAAAGAAAAGATAGAAAGAGAGAGAGAGAGAGAGAGAGAGAGAGAGAGAGAGAGAGAGAGAGAGATATGAATTAAAAGGCAAGGACTTATGTGCCTCCTTTTTGAGGGCTATTTTTTCTGAACTGTGAAAGGGAAGAAGGGAAGTTATGAGGGAAATGAGAGATGGGATGAAGGAAAGTGAACTCAGAAAGTTTTCTGGGTTCTCATGATTCTGGTGCTTCATCTTGAAGTCCTAAACAAAAAGAGATTTGATGATCACCAGTCCATCAAATGACCACATGATCACATGCTCACTGTTACAGGGTCACATGACCACATGCCCAGCCTATTCCCAGAGTAGTCCTGTGGCTTCTTTTTCCCCAACAGAGGAAGAGAACTTATCCTCCTAAACAGTTATTATTTTAATCTTTCTGGGTTTGCATTTCCTTTTTCCAATTTCCTCTAGACAATTCTACTGCTAGATATGTGCATTGAAATTTATTCATTTTTCTTTTTGTAACCATAACTCTACACAGAAGCAGAAATATCTGCTTTCTGGTGCCAACTGTTTTGTAATATGTTTGAGAGAAGGTCTCACTAAGTCACTAAGTTGCCCAGGCTGGGTTCAAATTTGTGATCCTTCTGCCTCAGCTTCCACGAGTTCTGGGATTACAGGCCTGGTGGAAAATGCATTACTTTTATAAGAAAAATGAAAGTGTTTAGGGGCTGGGGGTATTACTTGTTGGCAGAGTTCAGCATCCTTGCCAACAAGCACAAGGCCATGGGTTTGATTCTCCAGCACCACATAAGCTGGGCATAGTGGTGCATGCCTATAATCCCAGCATTCAAGAAGCTGATGCAAGAGGATTACCTTGAGTTCAAGGTTATACAGGGAGTTAGATAGTGAGGTCATGTAGTGAAGATAGCTTGAAATACAGAATGAGAACCGGCCTCAAAAAATATACATTTAAAGGTTACATCCTGGGGCTTGAGGAATGGCTCAGTAGTTAAAGTGCTTGCCTAGCAGCCGCTTAGGCAACTGCTAAGTACTTGAGTTTGATTCCCCAGCACCATGTAAACTGGGCCTGGTGGTGCATTCCTGTAATCCGCCTGTAATCCCAGCACTCAGGAGGCTGAGGCAGGAGGATTGCTATGAGTCCAAGGCCAGCCCGAACTCCATAGTGAGTTCAGTACCAGCCTGGGATATAGTGCAAGACCCTGTCTCAAAAAAAGGGAAAAGAAAAGAAATATAATATAATATAATATAATGAAGGAGGCCTGTTCACCTCAAGGAAGCTGGGAAGCAAAGAAAAACAGGAAAAGGAGGCTGGGCCCTCATGACCTTTTCAAGGGCATGCCCCCAGTGACCTAAATTCTTCCCACTAGGCTCCACCTCCTCAAGGCTCCACCCAGACCCAGTAGAGCTGCAGGCTAGCAACCAGCTTTCGACACATGAGTCTTTAAGGAACATTTAAGATCCAAATTATGCCATAGCCCTAGTAGCTTCTTCCTCTTTATACATAGTAGAGTCACCATCAGTCAAATTAGGCCTGTAAGTATCATAGGACTTCTCTTTACTTCTTAAGCTATACGTCGTGTTGTATGCATAACCAGTCCTCAAAAGTCATGTGACAACTCTTGAAGGTCCATTCATAACTTTTCCATAGCTGCCCTATAAAATGGTGAATATTATCTTAAATTTCTCCAAGGATCTATTCTTGGTACCCACACTTACCATCACTAGTGCCCTACTTAAACACTTTCCAAAAATAATGTGTAAAGAGTGTTGAAAGATTCATCAGTGAAAACTCCTACATAAATATCTTTGCTGGTGTCTGTCCACAGATATAGAGAGAAACTAGCTCAGACAGGATTACACAGAGCAGGTCACAGGCCCAAGGTCTCACTTGGCCGTGAGACCTGAGGTTTAAGTTTTGTGTCAAAAAGCACACACATTTAATGCAAGGAAAACAGATGTGCTATAACAAAAACTCACAAGGACCTACTAGGTTGACAATAATAATAAAAATAATAATTATAATAGTAGTAGCAACAACAAAATAGCAGTGTTGGTGAGGATATAAAGAAATTGAAACTCTATGTGATACATAAATAATAAAAATGTTTAAATGAAATGAGGAGGCAGATCACTCACAAAGAATTACAAAAGGCCAATAGATACATGAAAAGATGTTCAACATCTCTAGCCCTAAAAGAAATGCAGATCAAAACAATGCTAAGATACCATCTCACTCCAGAGAGAATGGCCTATATCAACAAGTCAAATAGCAATCAGTGCTGGTGAGGCTGTGGGGAAAAAGGAACCCTCCTGCACTGCTGGTGGAAATGTAAATTCATACAACCACTCTGGAAAGCAGTATGGAGATCTCTCAAAAGACTAGAAATAAATATCCCCTTTGATCCAAGGACACCCTCTTGGGAATATATCCAAAAGAGGCCAAATCAACACACAACAGAGATATATGTATACCCATGTTCATAGCAGCACAACTAACAATAGCTAAAATATGGAAGTCACCAAAATACCCATCAAAAGGCCAGTGGATACACAAATTGTGGTATTTATACACAATGGAATACTATGCATTAATAAAGTCCAGCAATGTGGAAGCTTTTGCAGGCAAATGGAAGAAGCTTGAGAACATCATGCTTAGTGAACTGAGTCAGAAGCAGAAGGTGAAACATCAAATGGTCTCTCTGATATGAGAGTCCCAGATCACAACTCTTATGGGACTTGAAAAACAAAGTGAAACAGGGGGTATGGTGGGGGAAGAGAGAGGAGAGGGTAGGGGGAGGGACAGAAGGAGAGTGGGAAAACCCTTGTCACCTTGACAAGATACCTATGTGCACAAAATGCTCAACTTCATTGTAAACCTTAAATTTTGCACTTACACATATCAATAAAATGGGGGAAAAATGTTTAAATAAATAGATAAATAAGAAATTGGAACCCTTGTAAATTACTGGTAAGAATGTAAAGTGATTCAGCTCCTATGAAAAACACTGTTGTGATCCCCAAAAATTTAAACATAAAATTACTATATAACCCAGTAATTTCACATCTTCACATCTGAACATATATCCAAAAATAATTGAATGCAGGGAGTGAAATAGATATTAGCACACCCATGTTCACCCCAGCTAATGTCACAGAATCAAAGGGTGGAAGCAACCCAAGCATCCAGGGATGGATGAAAGGATAAAGTGTGCTCTATCTCTTCAGTAGAATATTACTCAGCCTTAAAGAAGAATGTATTGTGATATATTTTATAACATAAATAAACCTGGAGAACATCATGCTAAGTAAAATATGCCAGACACGAAAGGAATACTATTGTATCCTTCCACTTTGGTGAAGTAGTTATAATAGTCAACTTTAAGCTGGGCTTTGGTGGCACAGGCCTGTAATCCTGGAGCTCTGGGAGGCTGAGGCAGGAGTATCCCAAGTTTGATCCCAGCCTGGGCAACATCATGACTTAGAAAAAAAAAATCTATCTCAGTCAAAACTAAAAAAAAAAAAAAAAAAAAAGAGTTGCGGTTGTAACTCAGTGTGAAGGCCCTGGGTTGGTTGGCTCCCTAGTACCACAAAAAGTCAGTTTTTTAGAGATAAAAAATAGAATGCAGGTTACCAGGGGCTAAGGGGAAAGAGAGAATGGGAAGTTATTTAGTAGGTACAGAGTTTCTGTCAGAATGATGGAAAATTTTGGTTGTAGATACTAATAATAGTTGTGCAACACTGTGGATGTATTTAAAACCACTAAATTATACATTTATAAGTGTGTAAAATGATAATTAGTATGCAATTTTGCCACAATAAAAAAAAAATCAAAAAGTTTTAAAGACTTAAAACCTCAGGAAACTTGTAGGCAAAGACAATAGGGCCGGGCCGAGCCTCACCTGGACTCACTTTTTGCCCCCTACAGCCCATTCTCCTCCTAGGGATCCTGTCTGGCTGGTGCTTCCGAGTGTCTGTCCCTCCGGGGATCCCCTGCATTCTCTAATCGGTGGCGCCTCGGAAGCGGGGAGCAGAGGCCGCCAGGAGCCTAAGGCGCAAGGTGCCCTGGGGCAGAAGGCCGGGGACGGAGCAGAGCGAGAAGGGCTGGCAGCGGAGCACCCCCTCGCAGGCCGCCTTTTCGGAACCCCTTCAGACCGGCCTCGCCTGACCGACTGCCCCGACTGCCCCGCCCGCACCTTCTAACGCTCTAGGCTGTCATCGGTGCTGGGCCGTGCCACTTTCGTGCTCTTTCGGCCTTTCCTGGGTAACTTCATTGGGTGCGCTGCGGGGAGTTGTGTGCGCGCATCTGCCCTCCCTGATAGGCCTCTGGGTGCTGGGCGTCGCTGGTCCCCAGAACCAGGGGGCACTTCCAACTTGCAGGACAAGGTGGGGACTGCTGCTTGCTGAAGAGGTTGGAGAAAAGCTAAATCCACAAACGCTCACCAAGTGAGTGAGAGCAAGCATTAGCCTCGGTTCTTGGGAAATTGGAAGGAGCCCGTGGATTCTCGTGGAGCTCACATTTAAGTGGCGGGAAACAGAATTCATTTTAAAGATTTTCTGAGTGCAGCCACGTAACATAGGTTCTGGATACTCAGGTTTTCGTAAAATGTTGTTTTGTGTAAGTGAGGTCCACCTGAAATAAAACAAAGAAACGATTTGCACGCAGGGCACATCTGCCTCTGGTGACTTGTTCTTTCCACTCTGTCGGTATCTCTGTGGTGGCAAGTGTGAAATATGCACCAGTTGTCAGCGTCAAGATGGGTCGCCTGTGGAAACCTAAGGACAGCAACAACAGCCACAAAAAAATCATTATAGCCAGGAAGGTATGAAGGGAAGGATCCCGCCCATAGTTGCTTGATAATGACTATCACAAAAGACTCTGCCAAGCTACAAACTTACACAGACATCACCACAACCTCATACTGAAAGCACTTCTCCAAGATCATCTGCCCGCTCTCATTATTAATCACTGTGGCTAGGATTAATATTTCGAATTTATCTGATACACTCATTTTTGTCTTTTAAAAACCCATTCTTGGAGCACACGGTACAGTTTGCTGTGGCACACATACTCCCTCGAAGTGCTCCGTGAGTCCCCCGGCAATGCTGCTTCTAAATAAGTGTCATTGCTCTCTGGAGAGCCTCTCCTCCTGATCGCCTTAGGTTGACACATGACTACCATCTGACCCCACTGGGGTACCAGGAGGCCATTGTGGTCAAGCCTTGAGTGCACGACTCCTCTAGCTCACCACCTTGGAGCTTGTCGTGTGTATTTTTGCGGTTAACGCCAGCCAGCCTGGCCACAGAGAGCTCTACTGAGTGTTTGCATCAAGCACTATCAACAATGATTTTCAGCCACTGTAAATATATATATATATATGAAACTAACATAGTTTAAAATAAAGTGGGGCTAGAGGAATAGCACAGTAATTAAAGTGCTTACCTAACAAGCACAAGGTCCTGAGTTCAATTACCCAGCACCACATAAGCCTGGCATGGTAGTGCATGCCTGTAATCCTAGCACCCTGGCGGCTTGAGGAAGGAGTATTGCTGTGAGTTCAAGGCAGCCCTGGGCTACAAAGTGAGATCCTGTCTCAAAAAAAAAAAACTACAGACATAATATCAGCAATATGGTCCATTCTGTGGACATAATTTTGACAAAAGCAAGACACACAGGGACATTAACCTCCCTGTTGGGTGTCTTAAGGATTAGGTCCTGCCCTGGAAAGCCCTAAATACCATTTCTTGTTGCATTATTAAAAAGTCAGAGGGCTGGAAGAATGTCACAGTAGCTAAAGTGCTTGCTTTGCAAGTGCAAAACAGTGAATTCAATTCCTCCAGCACCATATAAAGCTGGGCGTGTCCCCCAAACCCCCTAATCCCAGCGCTCAGGAGGCTGAGGCAGGAGGATTTCCCTGAGTCCAAGGCCAGCCTGGGCTCCATGTTGAGTTCAGGACCAGCCTGGGCTAAAGTGCAAGACCCTGTCTCAAAAAAAAAAAAAAATGTCTGAGAAAGACTCAATCCTGTAGCTGAAAGCATGTCAAAGAAATGTTGTCCTTGTTGCTTTTTTCCCCTAAGAGGCAGGTGATGAAGCAGTAGGAATGTGGATGAGAATACCAAGTGGGCATCTTGCTGATACTGACAATGAAGTTGGTTGGAGAAGAGGGTATCTGGACTGGGCAAAATAATGGAACCACTTCTTTTGTGCTCAGTTCTTTCAGAATACAGATCAAAGCAGCCCTGCCTGTTTCCTGCGGTGCTGGGGTAGGGTTCCAGTGAGGCGGATCCTGCTCAGCATAGATGACTCATTACCTGTTTTAACCTGAAAGTTGTCACTCTGGCTCTGCCTCCTTTTATTCTGAACCACCGCTATAATTTAAATAATTGTCCTGCTTTCAAGACTGCAGTAGATTTCTTCTCTCCTTTCTTTCATTTTTTATTTTGTTCCTTTTTTTTGGAAAATTTGAAACATAAAAAATTAGAGAGAATAATATAATGAACCCAATCTATCCATCATGCAGATTTTTTACATAAAATTTACATATAGTAAGACGCAGAGAATCTTTCTGTAACTGTGTTCAGATCTTTTACTCTCACTCCTAGTCAGCACAAAGAACATTTCATCATCCCAGAAAAGTTCCCTTGCCACCGGTAGCAGATACCAACATACCTCTACCCTGGCCCCTCAACCCCAGGATGGTTGAGAGGCAAGTGCAGACATCAGATTACTCTCTCTGTAAATATTTCCTTATATTTCTCAAAACGATAAACAAACTATTACTATCACACTGAAATGAACAGTAACCCCTCCACACTGTCAAATATCCAGTCCCTGTGCCCATGTCCCCAATTCTCTTAATAGATTTATAATTGGTTTCTTCGCCTTTGATCTATCTTATTGATTTTGAAAAACCACTCTTAGTAAATATTTTCAATCCATTGCCAGGATTATCTGTTCACTGAATCCTCCTTTGTCTACCATAACTTTCACTTAAATTTCCAGTATTTCTTTTCAGACAACTTACACTTCAGTAAAAGTCAACTAGCTTTTAAATAAATAACCTTTTTCTCTGCTTCTAAAAATTTTGGTTATGTGATCTCTTCTGCCCAACACCATATAAGCCAGGCTTGTGATCCCAGGACTTGGGCTGTTGAGGCAGGATTACCATGAGTCCAAGGCTAGCCTGGGCTCCATAGTGAGTTCAGGACCAGCCTGGACAACAGAGTGAGACCCTGTCTCAAAAAAAAAAAAAGTGTTCATGGAATATCTCCTAGGTCACGGAGTACCTGGTAGTCAGAAAGTCCACAGCAAATATGTTAATATATAGTTCCCATATACTATGAGGTAATGGCTTTCTCCTCCCTCCACCAGCTGGAACTTCATTTACTTTAAGGTAAAGTCCAAATGTTATCTCTGCAAGATATGCCCTGTTCTCTTCAGAAATGTTATCTTGTTCCTCTAAGACTCTGGCTTTGTTTAAGACATGCAAAGAAAATAACTTCACATTTTTCATGTTCTTAAAATCTAGCAGAGGGCTGGAGGAATGGCTCAGTGGTTGAAGTGCTTGCAAGCACTAAGTGAAGCACTAAGGACCCGAGTTCAGTTCCCCACATAAGCCAGGTATGGTGGCGCACACCTGTAATACCAGCACTCTGGAGGCTGAGACAGGAGGATTGCTGTGAGTCCTAGGCCAGCCTGGGCTCCATAGTGAGTTCAAGACCAGCCTGAGCTACAGAGAGGGACCTTGTTTCAAACAAAAAAAAATCTAACAGAAACAAGGAATAAACAGATGAATGAATTTTTCTTCCTCTATTACTTATTGTTTTTAATTGCCATGCAATAATTATAATGTGGTATTTTGTATAATATGTAATGGTAAAATAGGACAACAAGCAGCTCCATCACCCAAACAATTATTATTTATGTAAGAAACACTAAAAATCTTTTCTTCTAGCTATACTGAAATATACAATAAATTATTATTAACCACATCACTCTACCTTGATACAGAACATCAGATATTCAGATGAATTTTTTGTGGAACTGAGGATCAAGTATAGGGACTTGATCCTGAGCAATATCCTCTGTCCATTTCTTATTTTTAATTTTTATGTTTTGATTTTGAGATAGGATCTCATTAAGTCACTAAGCTACCCAGGCTGGGCTCAGACTTAACATCTTCCTGCTTCAGCATCACAGAGTGCTGGAACTACAGGACTGTGCCACCAAGCCCAGCTCCAATGAATATTTTAAGACCAGTTATCAAAGAAAACATTACCCACTAACTGACAAATCTGGACCCACAGTTTAAAAAATATGTATTTTTGAGGTATTTTCAAGTCAATATAGGTGATTGCAATGTCCTGAGAAGACCATTTCTGGAGCAATTAGGGATTGATTTGTACATTGAGAGGCTTTTCCTGAAATCATTTCCTTCTTATTCCAT
The DNA here is from genome assembly GCA_004027205.1 of Ctenodactylus gundi. Lineage (NCBI taxonomy): Eukaryota > Metazoa > Chordata > Mammalia > Rodentia > Ctenodactylidae > Ctenodactylus > Ctenodactylus gundi. The sequence goes on from PVKB01000366.1 coordinate 291,552, forward strand.
TATGGTATGTTTCTGAATTTGGCTCAAGGAATAAAAGCCTATTTTCTGCAGTCTGAAATTATTAAAAATATTTCTGAGCCATTATATAACATGAAAACATTAGAAGACATTAAGAAGAATGCTAGAATCACCAATAATTAGCCAGGCATGATGGCACATGATGGTTCATATTGGTACATTTTGTAATCTCAGCTACATGAGAGACTCAAGCAGAGGCCAGAGGACAGCCCTGGAAAATTTGCTAGACTCTATCTCAAAAAAAAAATTTTTTTTGAGGGCTAGGGATGTAGATCAGTGGAAGAGCACTGGCCTAGTATATATGAGCCCCCCAGCTCAACCCCAGAACTGAAAAAAAAAATCACCCTTAATCTACCACTCAAACAGAATCACTGTACACCTTCTGGCACATTTCCTTTCCACCTTTTTCTCTACACATAGAAAAAGACTCTGCTCCAGACAGCTGGATTTTGCAATGGATCTTAGCATGTGTTGCCCTATATACTGGAACTTTATTTTTTCTATTAAGGTGACAGGGACTTTAGATCCTCTCTGCCAGGCCTTTCCTCACTGATGAGCCTTTCTTTCTTCCTTCCTTCCTTCCTTTCTTTCTTTCTTTCTTTCTTTCTTTTTCTTTCTTTCTTTCTTTTTCTGTTTTATTTCATGCACTGTTTCCCTATGTCATCTGAGCCCAGATTTCTGTTCTTGTGACCCTAACTTCAGTCTCCACTTGGATCTCTGGTCCAAATCCCACATCCCTGATCTGGATGGAGAGTCCCATCACCCACCATCCACTGACTGCACCTCCTTGACTCTGCATGCAAGCTCTTGGACAAGATCTGATGCATACTGCACTTACTACCCCTTCATTTACAAACATTTACACACAACAATAAAAAAAACTTTGTAAATAAAAATTGAGTAGTTGCCTATTATTTCTTTTGTGTTTGGCTATCCTTATTTTAACCATTATTTTAATGTTGACTCTATGTTAGTTGCAATTTATCACAATTATGAATAAGAATTTCTGAAGGGTTTTTGTAAATAAATCTTTAACCATATTTCAGATTATTCCAAAAGCTTGATACCTAGAAATAAAAGTACCAACTTGAAATATGGAATAATTATGTTTGATGTATATTGCTAAATTGTGTTCTAGAGAGTATGAACAAACTTACACTCCCACGTGGAGGATAATGTACCTGCCTAAAGCATTGCTGTCAACACTGTATTTTATTTCAGAAGGAGGGAAGCATAGGGAATTTAGAAATAGGAAGGATCCTTTCTCAATGTGATTAAAAGCATTTATAAAAAAAAACACAACCAGTTCAAACTTTTTATAGTATACATTTGTAACTCACACAGTAAATGCACATATTTACAGAGTACAATGATTTCAGTGCACGTATATGATATGTAATGATGATCATAATTGGTATGTCCTTCACCTCTGACCGATATCAATTATCTGTTTTGGGAACATTCAAAATCTTCTCTGCTATCGACTTTGAGATATTGCATTAATTGTCGTAAACTGTCCTCCTCCTACCAGAGCACCATACTTCACAGTGACAGACCGAATGCTTTCCCTGTAATCAGGACACAAAGAAACATGACTAGTAAAATCACATGAATTCAACTGTGTAAACATTTTAAAATATTTGCTGACTTGAGATATGTAAAACCACCCTCTACTCTTTGTTTGCTTGTGAGAGTAACTTTATTGTTTATTAGCAACTTGCACTTCCTGTGTTTTTGAATTATATATCAGTAACCTTTGCCCATGCTTCTGTTGTGTATGGCTTTTTAAATTATTTTGTGAGTTCTATGTTTATTTTAAATATCTCTGCAAATTTGTAAATTGCCTATTATGCCATGGAGCAGTTTGTTAGGGTTGATCCTAGGGAACATTTATGTATTTATATTTTTATGATAGGGTCTTGCTAAGTTACCCAAGCTGAAACTTGCAATCCTCCTAGGAGCCTCTAGGGTGCTGGGAGTATTGGTGCATGTCACCACACACCCTTTTTTTTTCTCCATTTGTAATCAAAACCATTGACTTGCCTCTTTAAAAGTTGCTTTTATACTTAGCCATTTCTTCTCTCTTTCTTCTCTGTTTCATTTAGACAGTATTTCGCTCTGTAGTTCAAACAGGTCCTGAACTCACTATGTAGCCCACCTGGCCTCAAACTTACAGCAACGTTCCTGCCTCAGCCTCCAGAGTCCTGGGATTATAGGCATGAGCCACCACACTCAGCTTGTGTGCTGCTAGGGAATCAAATGCAGGGCCTTGTGCTTGCTAGGCAAGTGCTCTACCTGCTGAACTATTTCTTCAGCCCTCTTACAGTTCTTAAAAGTGCTACAGAAACTAAATTCTATATTCAAAAACGGCTTGCATAGTTCACAGCCTATTATTCAAGTAGCCAGCTTTTCTATGAATAGTTCACATATTATACATTTTGTAGCTGGCGCTGTTTTATCGTAATGCATCAACAAGAAACTAAAAGGATCTAATTTGCAAGGTTGGTTTAAATTTACAGTATGTAGGACTCATACTAAATTCTGAGTCATATTTTTTCTGCAAGACTAAATTTAAAAGATGATTAGATTGATATTTGAGAATAATAAAATAGAGTGGGGGGCTGGAGGAATGGCTTGGAGGTTAAAGCACTTGCCAGGCAAGAGCTAAGTCAAGTGCTAAGTATCCAAGTTCGATTCCCCAGTACTACATAAACTGGGAGTAGTGGCACACACCTGTAATCCAGCACTCGGGAGGCTGAGAGAGGAGGATTGCTGTGAGTCCAAGGCCAGCTTGGGCTCCATAGAAAGTTCAGGACCAGCCTGGGATACAAAGCAAGACCCTGTCTCTAAATAAATAAATAAACACTTATGATCAGATTTCAGAGAGGAGTAATGTGGAGTGAATGTTCACCATACCAATTGTTTTAAATTAAAATGGAAAAGTATTTTTCCTATTTAAAAACAAAGAGCAAAAAGAACAAGTCAGAGTTATTTCCATGTACCACCAATAAAGTATTTATTGAGTGTTTGAATTTTCTAAAGATTTTAGTCTTAAAAGGGATGATTTTAATGTTATCATTTTAATCTATAAAAGTGAAGTTAAAAATCTTTTGTTCAATTTTATTTGTAGCTTAACTTGCATATAATATCTCCAGATATTATCCTGAAGCTGATAAATTATTTTTATAATAACTCACATTCCTTTATTCCACAGTGAGTTTGGATATGATTTTATAAGAGATGGTGCATCTTTTCTCCAGAATTAGTATATGCCTATGTTGAATAAGATTTTTGTAACATCAAAATTTCTCAACAAAGGAATATCCAGGTGAAGCAATTTAAGAGAATAATTTAGACAAACGTACAAAGAAGTTTTGGATTACTGAGCTTCAAAAAGAATTCAACTACCAATCACAATTTCAAAGTCCAGCAGCGAGAAGAGGATAATTAGACTGGCTGGCCCTGCTGAAAGGTGCACAGAAAGCGTGAGGGCTGTGGCTCAAACCGAGGCCCTCGCTGCCTCATTCACGTGGCCCTCTCGTGACCCAGTTCAGCACATCCTTTCTCAAATTTGCCTGGTGATCCATTGCAGCACCCGTACACAGCAGCATCTCAATAAAGATAGCATTTATTAATGCCTTTTTTGGTAGGGCCTTGGGGAACAGCATCAGCATTCCAAAAGTATTACCCAGAGTAGCCTCCAGAAGGAGAATTCTGTGGCCAAGCTGTGCACATGCAAATTTTGAATCTGTTATCGAGGACAGTGTGACCTTGAAAGTATTATTTAACCATCAAGTTCACTTTACTCTCACTTAAAATGGAAATAATAAGCCAACTAAGATGGTGCATACCTATAATACCAGTAGTCTTGGAGGCTGAGGCAAAAATATTACAAATTTAAGCCCAGGCTGGGCAAGACTGTCTTAACATCAAAAATTTTAAAAAGGATTGGAGATGTAGTTCACTGAGAAGGCCCTGGGTTCACCCTCCAGGGGAAAAAAAAAAGTAATATATCATAGGCTTATGTCAAGATTAAATTAGACAAGACAGAAAGTCAATGCATGGCATATAACAAATACTTAAAACAGTTGAGCTGTTCATACAGATATTTCCTGTCTGTAATATTTTAGCAAGTAATTCAATATATATATATATTTATTCTAAGGACCAATAAAATCAGTTAGAATTGGGTTAAACTGCATGAAATAAACAAATATCCCACCCTACCCCACAAAACTTCAGCAGTTTAGAAATACAGAAATTAATTTCTCTTGCATATAAAATATGTCAGAAAGTAGGCAGCCAGGCTGTTTCCCTTGCACATGATAATTTACAAGCAGATGCCTCCCGCTGGGCTGTTCATCCTCCTCCTCATTCTTCATGTGGTCCTTGAAGGTCGCTTGACTCTTACTGCCTGGTCCCTTTTCCTGAAGAAATGTGTAAAAATGTTCCTGCTCCTTTCTCTGTCAAATTACTTGCCAGCAGTTGTATCCAACACTTTCATAACATTCCACTGACCAGAACTTGGTCTCGTCACATGTAGTATCAGAAGGCTAGGAGCTAGTGTTTCTTCTAAATTGTCGTATAACCAGGTAATGAGTGGGAGTCCTAGGACAAAAGCAAAAGTGGATATTAAGGAGCAAATAGTAACATAACTCAGGAAATAACAAGCTGGCTCTGAGGCAGAAGATAATGATATTACTGAAAATTTTGAGAGCAACTCCAAGATTTTTTTTTTTTTTTGAGATGGGGTATCGATCGCCCTGCAGTTCAGGCTGGCCCCAAACTCAAGGCAATCCTCCAGCCTCAGCCTCCCAGCACGGAGACCACAGGTGTACAACACGATGCCCAGCTTAAGTGGTGCTGGAGAATGGAACTCAGATACTCCAATCTCTGTGCTGTACCTCCAGCCTCCAAGATTTGTTAGAGCACACTTGCTCATGGGTTTTCTTACTGCGCTTTAGAAAACCATAAAAAAGAAGTATGTCCTCAGCCTTCCTGTAAATGCCTGGCCAAGTTGCTTCCCGTTCTGATGTCCAAGGCTTAAAGGAAAGGTAAGGGACTGGGGGAGGACGTCACAGAAAAGCCACACGATGACTAATAGCTCCCAACAACCTACATTCAGAGTGGAATGACTCAGCACGGGAAGAGATGTCCAAGGGTGACTAAGTAATAGTCCCCTGCTAAGCGATGGACTCTGGCACAAAGGGATGGGAAAAGAAAGTGGGGGCGGGAGGAACAGGAGAAGCAGCCATGCACCTCCACCAGGACCTGAAGATGAGGAAAAGAGAGGCAGAAGTGACCGGAGAAGTGACTAGGAAGGAGAAACATGCCAGTGGGACGGGCTGTTAAAATACTACATACTTTCTCTTTCAAATTACTTAGGCTTGCCTAGCAAGAGCCAGGCGCTGAGTTGGATTCCCCAGCACCACGTAAGATGGGTGTGGTGACATACGCCTGTAATCCCACCACTTGGAAGGCCGAGGCAGGAGGATTGCCGTGAATCCAAGGCTAGACTGGGCTCCATAATGAATTTAGGACCAGCCTGGGCTACAGCGGGAGACCCTGTCTCAAAAAAAAAAAAAAAAAAACCTGCATAATATAATTATCTTATAAGGGAAATGGAGGCGTGGGAAAGGAACCCACAGAAATCTCAGTTGTTCACCCTTCCCCTACCTGCACCCTGCTCCTCCGATCCCGGAAGGTTCTGTCTCAGGGAGAAGTGTGTGTAGATACCGCAGAACTCAGAGATGCACCTTAGTGTGGAATAATAAGGAAGCTCAGAGAAGAAACGTTGCCCTGGTGAGGTGAGCTTGGGTTTTGCATCTGTACAGGAAACAATAGCCAAACTATCTCTGTATGTCGTGGAAGAGATCCCACCGGTAGAGAGGAAAGTGTTTTCTATAACGTAAGATATTTTTTAAAAGCATAGAAAAGAAACACAATGGCTTCCCAGTTAAGATGGCAAAGCAGGATTCACTTCATGTGCAGCAGGTATTAAGTAATGCTAAACAAAACACACGAGGTGCTATGGTTTGAATGTAGTCTGTCCCCAGCAAAGCTCAGGCTGAGGCCCAGGGGGCGGTACCCAAGAAGCAGAGGGTGTTGTGGTCTGGATCCAGAACGCATTCCAGGGGCCTCAGGTATTCCGGTGCTGTGAGTTACTTAGGGATTTCACAGGCCGTTCCGGGGTGGAGTCTGGTCCTGAGGCCAGGTGACTGAGGCTTAGTAAGGATGTCTGAGGACGTGGCTTGGGAGGTAGGCGATTGTCCCGTATCTCCCTGCCAGCATCCCGAGCAGCTGTTCTCCGTAATACCCTTCCAGCCAGTGCCCAGCAACAAAAAAGTAACCAAGACACGGGTCTTGAAGGGAGAAGATTCGGGGCTGGTGCCCTTGAAAGGGATGACGTCTGCCTGTGGCAGTGAGCTGGGCCTCCCGGGCCGGCCCCCACAGTGAGCTGCGGCAGAGTGAGCACAGCTTCCTCCGGTGCCATGCCATCTTCCTTAGGCTCATTCTGTGCCGTGTCACCTGCCTTGTTACCACGCAACCGGAAGTCCTTCAGCAGAGGTTGGCTAGTTAGGGCTGCTCCATCTTGGGTCTTCAGCCTCCTAAATCGTGAGCTAAACGACCTCTTTTGCTGGTGTCTTAGTTACTTGTTCTTTGCTGGGGAACATTACTCAACACCCGCAGCATACGGGAGGAAAGATTAACTTTAGCTCACAGTTTAGCAGGTCTCCGTCCATTCATGGGTGGCCAGCAATGGTGGAAGCACATGGCAGAGGCCTAGATAGAGAGAAGCTGTTAACAGCATGGCAAACAGGAAGCCAGGTAAGCGAGGAAGGGTGGGGCTGCTACTTTTTAAATTTGTTTGGTTTGGTTTGGATTTTTTTTCTTTTTTGAAATAGTTTTTAGTCCATGCTGGTCCTGAACTCATTAGGTAGACCAGGCTGGCCTCAAACTCATAGCAATCCTCCTGCCTCTGCCTCCTGAGTTGGAATTACAGGTGGGCACCACCACACCTGGGTGTGGAGCTAACGTTTATATCCTTCCAGGTCAAGCCCCAGTGGCCTGTCCCTTCTAACCAGGCCCCCAGCTCTTCATAGCACACCGTTCCATAGGTACTCCACAACATCCAAATACACCAGGCTTTTGGAGGACAGTTCAGATCCAAACCACAACAATTGGTATTCTCCTCGAGCGTTTTGTCATAGCAACATAACCAGCTAAGACACAAAGAGAAAACAAAACAAAACAAAACAAAACAAAAGACCCAGAATGATTGGGGGATGAGATAAACAGAACAGAAACAGAAAGAGCTGAGCGAGGCAGAAACTGGATTCTGCGACTGTGGGTCTTGAAACTGGCCATGGAAGCTGACAGTCTGGCTTTTCTAGGGTGATGGTGATTGCCCATAATCCCTTCTCCAAATCCCATCCCCCATGGGTACTACTCCTGGTTTGTTCTGGTGATTGTCACTAGATAAGAGGAGAACGTGGCGAGGGCATTGTGGCATTGTGGCTTCCACCTCTCTCTCTCCTTCTGTATCTGTTCCATGCAGCAACTGCTCTTAATCTTTATTCAGTTCTTTAACTACAATCAGGTCTTTTGTGCTTTCATCTATGGACTCTTTGCAGAAGCAAGGGGCATGACTGAGCCCATAGAAACACTGTGTCACGATAGAATATTTTTCTGAATTCTATTTATAGCTCAAAATCACATGATTTTATTTAATTTCATGTTTAATGTTTTCTCCAAAGTTTTTAATTTTCGGTGTCTGTGTGAATGTGCATGTGGTTACTGAAAAATCTCTGTCATGAAGCATGTCCAGGCTTTGAAATATCCAATATGTGCCATGAGATTAATTTTCTTAAAGACATTCTTGGAGCCTTTTCATTTCCTATTTTTATTTGACCTTACAATTTTCTAAGCCTGTGAACACCTGTTGTTTCTTTTTGGCGGTTTCTTGGGTTAGTTCTCCAGTTCCCTGGACTTCACATCGCCCTCCTTTTTGGACTCCTGTCAGTTTGGAAGGAGGAAGGACATTTTCAACAATTTTTTTTTCAGAAGGAGTATATGTAGAGAAAAAACCTTTGCAAGTGTATAAGCTTTTTATTTTAGATTCGTATTTCCTTGATTAAATGAAAATAGATTTTTAGGTTAAAATATTTTTTCTTTATCAATTTTGGATCATTTTTCCATTGTCTTCTAGCAGCCAATGTTTCTTAAATGTATATGATATTAATTTGTTTATTTCTGCATGAGAAATTTCTTTTCCCTCCCCTGCAAAAGTAGGTAGGGTTCCTTTCCTCCTCCTTTTCTATGCTTCTTTCTTTCTTCCTTTCTTTCCTCTTTCTCTTTGGACTAGTTATCTTTCTCAATTTTTTTTTTTGAACAGGGTCTCACTCTGTAGCCCAGGTTAGTCCTGAACTCACTATGTAGTCAGGCTGGCCTTGAACTCACAGCAATCTTCCTGCCTCAGCCTCTCATATGCTAGGATTACAGGCATGTACCACCATGCCCAGCTTAATTATCTTTCTCCATTGAAACACCTGAGTTTTTCTTCAGTTTGGAGAAATGACCGTGTGTGTGTGCGTGTGCGTGTGTGTGTGTGTGCGTGTGTGTGTGTGTAGTGTTGGGGACTGAGCCCAGGGCCTTGACTCTGAGCTGCATCCCCTGCCCAGCTGTATTTTTGATGTTGAGACAGGATCTCACTAATTTGCCAAGTTTTCAGGATGGACTGGAAGGTGGAATCCTCCTACCTCGGCCTCCCAGAGCCGGATTGCAGGCCTGCGCCATGGGGCCCACTCCTCTCTTTATTTCATTAAGTGCTTTCTCTTCACCATCCTCACCTCCTATCCAATAGATACAGAATACTGTGGGTTTTCTTTTTAAACCTTTCCTCATTATAGCCCCTTATTCACATATTTTGAAATATTTTGTAGAATATATTTTTACTTAGGTCATCATATAATATCAATATTCACTTAATTCAGTCCTGCTTTTCTTTTTCTTTTTCTGTCTTCTCTGTCTTTCTCTCTTTCTTTTTTTGGTGGGGTTGGGAATCAAGCTCAGGACCGTCACACTGAGCTACATTCCCAGTTCTTTTTGAGTTTTGTTTTTGAGATAGGGTCTCGCTGAGTCGCTTAGGTTGGACTCAAACTTGGCAATCTTATTGCATCAGCCTCTCAAAGTTCTGACATTATAGGCCTGGGCTACTGGGCACAGTTTGCATTTTCATTTTCACAATCATACATTTTAATTTTTGAGAATTTCTTTCTTATTTTCTGAGTGCTCTTTTCCCATGGTTGTTTCTGGGTTTTGTTTTGTTTTGTTCCCTAATAAATAAATAGCATGTTTTCTGAAGCTTAGATCAGAAAGTTTTTTTTTAAGTTCTCTTTCTTGGGGCTGGAAGAATAGCATAACAGTGAGAGCCCTTGCCTAGCAAACACAAAGCCCTGAGTTCAATTCCCCAGCGCCACATAAGCCAGGTATGGTGGAACACGCTGAAAATCCTAGACTCAGGAGGCTGAGGCAGGAGAATTGCCTTGAGTTTGAGGTCAGCCTAAGCGACACAGTGAGTTCAGGACCAACCTGGAATGAGATCCTGCTTCAAAAAAAGAAGAAAGAAAAAAATTAGCCTTTCATAATATTGGAGATATTTTTGTTGTGTTAATGTCCTAAGATCTTGGATTAATATGGCTTATGAATGATGGAATGCATTCATTTTTCCAAGCAGCCTCCACAGGTTTCCTTTGCAAATCCATAGGCCTCACCCCATTTCCGCCAATAACTCTGGAAGAATGGGAGATGAGACGCCCTCTGAATGAACTGGTTTGCTCTTCCTGCACGCATGCTTCTTAGGAGTTTTCATCTGATTAGTGAACAAGGTATCACAAAGGCATAAATGAATGTTTGCAGCCTTTTCCTGTCCGTACATGTGATATCTTTGTGTAGGGGCTGCATGAATAACAGTTAACGCATTTACATTAATTTATATGCACGAGTGATCTTAAGAGAGTACCACGACAAAAAAACTAAAGAAACATGAGTAATGTAACAGAAACCAGGGAGTCCTTTTAACTTAGGCTGTGGCTAATCAGTTCACCTGCTAACTTTTTTTTTTTTTTTTTTTTTGAGAAACAGTGAGGGTCTCACTCTGTAATCCAAGCTAGTTCTGGACTCACTATGTAGCCCAGGTTAGCCTCAGAGTCGTGGTAACTCTCCTACTTCAGCCTCCCAAGTGCTGGGATTGCAGGTGTGCACCATTACACCCGGCTTATGTGGTGCTGAGGAACTGAACTCAGGGTCTTGGGCTTCCTGGCAAAGTGCTTTAACCACTGTGCCATTTCTCTAGCCCCTACTTGTTAGCATTTTACCATCTGAATTTTTTATCATATTCTTTTAAGATCTGAACTTTTATTGTCATATCTGTTAGACTATGTTTACACTGACTCAGGAAAACATGATTTTAAGAGTTCTTTGTGTCAGTTATTATCAGGCACTCATGTGGGAGAACCACTCCTATAACCTCTTGGCTCCATTTTTTTAGTAAGGCTGACACAAGTGACTCTGTTTTGGTTTGAACAGCTCTCCTCTTGTCTTAATGAGAATTTTTCTCTGAAAGGAATGCAGATCAGCCATTGCTTTATTGTCCCTTGTTGCTGTCCCAGTCAATGCTGAAGGGGAACTTCTGGTGATTTAGAGTCAGTGTCTCAGCCTCTGTAGTCCCATTGAAGCAACAAAGAGTTTTAAAAGAAGCAGCACTTAGGCTTAGTGCGTCTGGAGTCCATTGATAAGTTTAATTTTATTTCTCCTGTAGTTGATTATTAACATCTCAAAACACTGGATTAAATTTTTATTAGGAGTTCCAGTACTGTAGAATTATGAGAGACACAGTTACAAAATTTAAAGGGAACAAAACCAACCAAAGGAAAATAGTTTAGTTGATAAACATTTTGAATCAAGAAACAAATTTAGCAAAAATCATAATAGAATCAGTTTGCTTGTAGTACTTGTTGGAGTCTTTTCCATGAGTCTGATTATAAATGTTTTAGAGAGGAATCAGACTTAGCACGGACGTGGTTAGACTTTTGATGAGTTTAGCAATTGGCATGCTCATTATGAACAATTTTGTGGGAGGGGCGTCGGTACCTTTTGATGTACAGTGGGCAGGCTAGCAGATGATTTTAATCACTTCACATGTGTAAAGTTCAAATGTATTGGTTACAGTATATGCATTTAACTTCAGTGACTTTAGCTCTATGAACTTAATAGCAGATAAAGCTTAGACTCAGCATATTTTGTCCTCATATGCACAAGTCTTCAATCCCTGATATATACAAAATATATGATAATGTATAATGTATATGTGATGTGTTATAATCTAAGACCCTATTTGCTTTTTAGATTGGAGGGGATGCAACTGAGAGTCAGTGTATATCCTTTAGCTACATGTGAGCAGCAAGAGGTTTCCACCTGCATATGTAGTATTAGAAAAGCATATTTGAAGTCAGTGTGTTCTTAGCTATCCCTAGGTTAGCTGTCTTGATAATTGTCTTATAGTCTTCAGAGAGGCCCAAGGCCTGGGGAAGGACCCCTAGGGTCATACCTGGATGCTCACTTACAAAGTCCCATACCATAAAACCTGCTCATTAGGCTGTGGCTGTCCCAAGCAGGGGCTTTGAGGAGAGAGAATTTTAGTTTATGATAGGTCTGTTATCATTTCTCTTCTCAGGAAAAAGGGAATTGTTCTTTTATTTTGTTTTAGAAACTCAAATAAGAGCTACTAGGCGGTACATTGGGGTCCATAGTTGACAGTAGCTAGGTCAGCCTAGAAAGGCATAAATATGTTTTTGGTGTTAAGGACTGGTAGGTGTGAATGGCCTGACTGAAATAGTTTGATGTCCTGGGGTTATAATAAACACTGAATGGTAAATTTACTGGCCCAGTAATTTACCCTTAGTTATGCGACTTGATTTTTGAACCAATCAGAAGAAGACTCAAACCTAATAACTAATAACCCAGATGTTATGTATTTATCTTGAAATATAGAAAGCAATTGACATTGTGACTTCAATTATTCTGTTGTCTCTGAGTCGACTTACAGATATTTACATACCAGTTGGGGCTGGCTGGGTCACTGCAAAACCCTTAAGTGGTCAGTAGATCAGTAGATCAGTAGATCATTAGCAAGCAAGCATTAATCCCATAATTGCAGTTATCTGAGTGAAGAAGGAAAAAAATGTTTCACACATGTCAATCAAACAAAAATATTAGCTTAACTGCAGAATTTTAAGAAAACTTTGCCAATCTGTGAAGGTGTTTTTCTTAATCTCGGGGGTTGAGGAATTGGAAAAGCCACAGATACTTACATTCCAATTAGGCCTGCCAACAGGCTTCCAAGTAACCTTGGACAGTAAATTATCTTTATGCCAGTAAGCAGAAAGAAGAGTGAAGATGTTTCATCCTGGTTAATGCTTAACCCTGAATGACAAAATTATCTCAGTATACATAGAAAGAAAAAATTAGCCCTGTAGTTATAGTGTTAAGAATTATCCCAAAGTTTATGAGAACTGCTGTAGACAAATGAATCAGATGAAAGTATACATGTAAGCCACAGAATTTTAAAGAAAATGACCTATTAGTCACTTTTAAAGACGATCTTGTCAACTTATTAGAGATAGGAGGAAGGGTTGAGTGTTGAGTGTGTAGCTCAATGAATGGTTCAAGAGCTTGCCTAGCAAGTGCAAGGCCCTGGTTTTGTTTCTCCAGAGCCACATAAACCAGGCGTGGTAGCACATACCTGTAATCCTAGCACTGGGAAGGCTGAGGCAGGAAGAGGGAGAGAGAAAGAGAGAGAGGCAGACAGACAGAAGGCGATCATAGTGTCAGGTTCTGCCTGAGACAGGATCTTGCTCTGTAGTCCAGGAGGGTTCTAAACTCAACATGTAGCCCAGGCTGGCCTCAGACTCACAGTAATCGTCCTACCTCAGCATCCTGAGTGCTGGGATTACAGGCATGAACCAGCTGATGTGGTGCTGGGAAATCAAAAACAGAGCCTTGCACCTACTGGCCAAATGCTCTCACCATGGAGCCACACCCTCAGCCCACCTTGGAAAAATTGCTAACAGTAAGAATTTAACAATTTTATTCCAGTTTTTGTACTCACTTGTCATAAGCTTGATCTTGGGACTTAGTATTTGTTACTGTTGTCATGAAGGAAGCACCTCATGACCACAATGGTCTTATAGAGATTTTGCATTGCATCGCTTACTAACACTTAATATTATTTTCCCTAGTCTTGGGCGTTGAGGGTCCCAGGGGACCTCAGAGAAACACCACCATGGAGAAGCTGAACAAGGTGTTCAGGCAGCTGCTTTTTCAACCATGGAGGAGGCTTAGACTGGCAGTTTCCTGAGCCCAAGGCCAATTTGCCATAAATATGAACTAACAGACAAACAGACAAGACATATCAGACAATTACACTAAATTGAAGTGCACTTTTAGATGTATTGGCCAAGCTGGATTACAATCACCTTTTTTTTTCAATTTAAGCAGCCTAGTCAAATTTATTTCCCACCATGTTTATTAATATACATATGTAATACGTAATGTTTACAATGAACTTGAGTATTTTGTGCATATATATATCACATCAACTTTACAATCCCTATTTTTGGCCCTCCCACATCCTCCCTACTCCCCCTAACTCCCACTATCACACCACATGGTTCTATAGAATGCCTGGGTTTCCCAAATCAAAGAAACCACATGATACTTAACATATTTAATCATTTCACTCAAATCACCACTCTTTAGCTCAGCTTCCTACCCCTAGAATGGGTTGCAGTGGTCAAATCTTGATGCCTCTTCTCTGAATCCAACAGATCCCTTCATTGGGATATTTGTCAAAAGTTTTTTTCTTCTTTTTTTCCTATATTTTGCTATATCTTTGTTTAGATTCTTTAACCTGGCCTCACCCACCAGTCCACATAAGAAAAGAAATATGACAGTGTAATTGAGAAGGCTAGTAAGTGTGAAAAAGAAAAAGAGAAAAGTTAAATTTCAAATGCCTTAGCTGAGTACTGAAAGGTAAATGTTGTACATTCAAAAGGTTACCATTACATCAGTCAGTTTTCTTAGGATGAACTTATATCAAAGACCAAATAAGTGTATTGCTACAGTAAACGACCTTAGGTCTATATCAAATTGCTACATTAAATGAACTTCAATCTATATCACATAAGTATACTTAAAGCAATAGATACGATGGCATACTAAGTTATTTCAGAATTTTTAACTTTCATAACTTATCTACTCACATTTCACTAATTACTAACATTTTGTCAGATTTGGTTTATCCTTTTATCTATCTATCCATAAATTCATACACACATATTTTTAAAGATTTTATACCAATTCCCCATGTTGAATGTAATTATTCTGTTTTGCAGACTAATCTACTATTACAAATAATAATTATGTGAGAAAATTTCACAAATTTTATAAAACAGCTGGTACTGTTTTAGAAGTATATCAATCAAATGATTCAAATAGTGACTTTTTTTGATTACACTTTTTCTTTAATGTTTCCTTTCTTTCATGTTTTTTGGTGCTGCTTATCCCTCTGCCTCTCAAAAGGATAAACTTACATGCAACATCAAAAAAGCAAATTGCTACATTAAACACTCTAAGTCTATATCAATTTGCTACACTAAATGAACTTAAATCTATATCACATAAGTATTCTACAGTTAAAGCAATAGATAGAGTGGCATGCTTAGGTATTTCAGATTTTTTTAAAACTTTCATATATTGTTTACTCACATTTCATTGATTATTAACATTTTGCCAGATTTAGTTGATCCTTTTACCCACCTATCCATCCCTAACTTCATGCACACATATTTTTAAAGATTTTTATATCAATTTCCCATGTTGAATGTAATTATTATGTTTTATAAACTTATATGCTATTGAAAATAATAATTATGGGGGAAGATTCACAGATTTTATGAGACAATTGTGCTGTTTTAGAAGGATACCAATCAAATGATTCAAATACCAATCTTTTCTTTTTGTTACACTTTCTCTTTAGGTGTTTCCTTTCCTCCATATTTTTTGGTGCTGCTTATCTCTGCTTCTCTCAAAGATTCCTCTGAGTATTTTCTGTAATGCTGGGCTAGTTTTTACATATTTCTTAAGGAATTCTTGGTCATGAAAAATTTTTACTTCTCCTTCAATTTTCAAGGATAATTTTGCTGGATGTAACTACCTAGGTTGACACTTGCTGTCTTTTAAAGCTTGAAAGATCTTGCTCCAAGTTCTCAGAGCCTTTAAAATTTGCCATGAGAAATCTGCAATAATTTGAATGGGTTTGCCTTGGTAGAATAATGCCTGTTTTTCTCTTGCTGCTTTTAATATTCTCTGTTCATGTTGTATTTCTGGGATTTTGATTATGTCATGGTGAGTCTCATTGCTGTCTGAGATTATTTGGTGTTCTATAAGCTTCTTGTACCTGGAAGTTAATTTCTTTTCCTATGTTAGGGAAATTATCTTGCTCTATTTCAGTGAATAAATTCTTTATACCTTTGGTGCTGTCTTCTGCTCTTTCTCCCACACCCATAATTCTGAGGTTGGTTCTCTTTGAATCATCCATCAGCTGGCATATCCAGCTACTTTGCTCATTTCTAACTTTGGAGTCGTGCCTAACTATAGCATTTGTTTCCTCAGCCTTGTCTGCAAGGTCTGAAATTCTGTCCTCACAATGTGTGAGTCATCTTCTTTGGCCATCACATATATGGCCTCCTACCAGTTGCTGAGGCACTCTTCCGTCTCCTAGCACGGTCAGATGTTCTGGGCTCCGTGTGCGCTTTTCTCTGTCTGCTGATGCCTACAGCTCCCAGCCATTTGCAGCCTGCACGGGGAGGCTTCCTAGGTGCTGTTTTTTCTCCCTACACTTTTGCTGTTTCTCCAGGATATCTGACCTTCCACTCTGTTGGGGTCTTCAGGGCCCAAGAGCCTCAGCATCGCTGACCTTGACCGAGTTCTTTCTTTCCTAGAACAAATGTCACTGCTTGTACGTTAAGCCAGGTGTTGTTTTGCTTAAGCTCCTGGAACTGCTCCTTATTGCATCCTCCCTCCTCTACTCCTTCCCTCCCCCTGGGCGACCCCACACTGGTCAAGGCCTTGCTGATCGGCCCAAGATAACTACCTCAGTCCATTTAAGCCCCTGTATTCCCTAAATAAACTGGAGAAGGCGATCACTGAATTGACTCCCAGAGTGTGTTACTCTGTCATCCGATCCCTCCTCGGCTGTTCTGGGGGTCCCCGTGGGATGGAGACCCCTATACCTCTGGCCTCTTTTTAGTTGTTGGGGTGCTCCTCCCTGTCCTAGCTACATTGAACAGGTGTTTTATGACTAAATTCTCAACTTTTTAAGTGGGTTGATAAGGAAATATTGTGCAGCTCTGTTACTCAGCCACCATCTTGGCCTGGAAACCCGCCAATAGTCAGAATTTTTAAGGTGATATCAAAGAGCTTTTAATTTTAGGTGAATCAGAGTAGAGATCTATTATGAGAGTCAGAAGGAGGAATAGGCACCAGGACAGAGAGAGAGAAAGAGAGTGAGCGAGAGAGAGAGAGAGAACACTGGAGGCTGAATTGAGGTCTGAGGATGGATGAAAGAAGGATTATTAAGAATATCAGTGTCAAAACTTAAGGTGAAGCAAAGGGCTGTAAGCGCATTTAGCAGGGCACATGTGGCAGCACACTAAAGGAGAGGGAAACATGGACACTGCTAATGTAATTGGAGGGGTTGTTAAGGGGATGAAATTGATAATACTGTGGACATAGAAAGGGGTGCATAGACGAGAAACAGCATTTGGGTAGCACTGGAAACATAAGGAATCAGTGGGACCTGAGAAGTTGGAGGGGGGAGGGAGAAGCTGCTGAGGCCTCTAGAGAGGTACAGAGAGAGAAGCCAGAGCAGAGATTTTTGGAGGTGAAGATGTAGGCAGAGAGAGTGTAGAAAGGGAAGTGTTGCTATACCAGGTGTTGGGATAGAATCAGGCTACCAAAAGATGAGAAGTGGGGCATTTGGAGCCCAGAGGGTCAGGCATGCAGAGTAGAAAAAGCAGAGACAGAGATTCCCACTGTCTGGGTTGTCCGAGAGGGTACCACAAGGGGCTTCTCACTGCAGCGATTTGGATCTGGGATGTCTCCCAAAGCCTCATGTATTTATCTATGTGTACTGTGAGCTGTAGGAGGTCTGGCCTGGTTGAAAGGAGCAGAACACGGGGGCTTGACCCAGAAGGGGTGGACTCCTGGATGGGTGCACACTAGCTCCCCTCTTCCTCACCCACTGGGTTTCCTGTGTGCCTTACCCATGAACAGCTTTCCTTTGGTTCACCTCTGTCATGTGCTTCTACCATTGCCACCTACCCATGAATGGACTGACCTTCTAAAACTGTGAGCTAAAATAAACCTTTCTTCCCTTAACTTGTAGATACCGGGTATTCTGTCATAACAATAAAAAATAACTACAACACCCTTAGGGAAAGGTGTCCCCATCTCTGCAGAGAATGCAGAATGTGAGTGAAGGCAAATGGCTGCCTCTGGTAACTTTGTTTCTTTGCCCAGTGGTTGAAGGTCAAGCCGGGAGCTAGGACTTTTAGTCTGACAAGATGGACAGCACCCTGACAGTAACCAAGACCAGTTACCTGGCCTAGTAGATGGGAAAATGTTGGAAAGCCAGTGTGCTTAGAGCACAAAAGGGCAGCGAGTTAGAGGACTAGAAATATGGAGGGCATACTGGGTAGTTTTTGTAAAATAGGAAATAGAAACAGAATGGAAAGGTGATCTGGGTTGGAGAGATATCAATGAAGACATCCTGAGGTTAGAGGTTTGTAATGGTGCCTTACATGAGAGTGTGACGTGTTGGAATTCAGGGAGTGAGAGAGGTATTTACCTTGCAAAGGTCCGTGACAAAGCCCAGAAGGTAGGTCTTCACCTACTGGGGAAGGTGAGAAGGTTTTGCAGGAGAGAGACCGTAAAGTGTGAGAATCCAGAAAGCAAGAGACACTTGGAGGATCTTGTTGGTGAAATCAGAGAACCCTGCCAGGAGGAGGCAGAGGTGAGTGAGGAAGTATAAAAAAAGTAATCCAAGGGAGGAAATGAGAATGTTGTTGATATTGTACTAGATGAGATCAAAGGTAGAGATAGGATGAGGAAATTCATTGATACACTGAGTGGGGTTGGAAGAAAAGGACCCAAGATGGTTTTCCAGTTGGGAGAGATCAGAAAGGGAGAAGGGAATATGGACCCAGAGTGGAGGAGGTGGACTATTGGCACCTGCCACTTCACAGAGAGGGTATGAGACGTGAGGAGTAGAGCGTGGAGGACCAAAGAGGAGGAATTGGAAAAAAAGTGTGCAACGGGATGCAGAACAAGTGGTGGGGAGATCGGGGTGGGGACATGTGTAGAGGAGAAGGCTTGTCGTCAGGAGGTGGAGACGGGTGGGGGAGTCTCAGTAGGGTCAAAAGAGGAGTGGCATGAAGGATCAGGAGTAGATCAGGTGATAAGGACAGTGAAAAGGCCTGAGCTTAGGGGGCTTCCTTCCATCTGTCTGAGTGATGACGAAACTGGTTGAGATTCATTACAGAAGAAAGCTTAGGCATTGAGGCTTGATCTAGGACTTCACTCTGAGCTGGGACTAAAGGGCAGCCCAAGGGGGACTCTTTGAGGGGACTGGAGGAAGATGCTCCCATTTTGAGACAGATTAGACTGCTTATTGGGAAGAAAGGTTTCCAGGCTGCAGCACAAGAGGTCCAAAGCCAGGCAGCAGAAGCTGAAGGCCAGCTCCAGCTAGGACATCCTGAGAAGCCCCGGGGGGATCTCACCTTGGCACGGGGTGAAGGTCGTTATGTGCGGAGCAGCAGGCAAAGGTAACGAAGGCAAGCACAACTTGAGCCAAGAGGCCCGATTCACTGATACTCATAAAGAAGGGTGCTTAGTGTAAGTGCGGGAACCACGGAGTGAGGGTTCAAGCCAATGCCCTGACATGGGTGTAAAGTCAGTTTAAATAATAAACGTAACCAGTCAAATCTGAGGTTCCTGGGCAGGGTCCATTCATAGACACAGTCTGAGCAGTTGGAGTAGGAAGCTTATACTACAACCAAGTAAGGGAAGGACCATGGGGGAGGGGCTGGCAAAGAAGGTGGGTGGCAGCAGAGGTGGCGATCACGTGGGCTGAGTTTGCCTGCAGAAGGGTGTAGCGGGGGAGGTGTGGGGTAAAGGTGAATTGCCTCATTGGAGCCCACCAGCGAGACAGCAGGGCACCGCACAAACGTGAGTTCAGGCTAAGTTTGTGAAGGAACGTTGAGACAGGCGGGCATATGAAAGGGAGGATAAGTGGAGGGCTGAGCTGTCTTTCCTGAAACCAGACAGAATGGGCTCCGCGCGGCACCAGTTGAAACCTGACATTAATGTCAACTACAGTGGCCTTTATGTTTGTTTGTTTGTTTGTTTATTGAGGCAAAGTCTTGCTCTGTAGTCCAGGCTTGTCCTGGACTCACCATGTAGCCCCAGGCTGGCCTCAAATTCATAATAATCCTCCTGCCTCAGGCTCCCAAGCGCTGGATTACAGTCATGGGCCACCACACCTGGCAACTGCAATGGCCTTCAGAGAGACATGAGCAAAGTAACAAGATTTTAGTACAGAAGACATGGCCTTTTCTCCTATCATATGTTCACAACACACTTTTTTTTTTTTTTTAAGCGGAGGTACTGCACTGTGGATTAACCTAAAGAGCACTGAGCTATATCTTCAGTTACTTTCCACTTTATTTTGAGACAAGTTATCACTAGATGCCTAGGCTGCCCTTTAATTTGTGATATTCCAGCCTCAGCATACCAAGTAGGTGATTTATAGGAATATACCACCACACTGTCACATGCTAGGTTTTTACACATCCGAAGTTGTTTTCCTGGGTCTGGATTCTTCACCTGACACACAAGTAACTGGAGTTGAAGAAGTTACAGAGTGAAAGTAAGTTTATAAGAAAGACACAGAAGAACAAAAAGCTTCCCATTGTGAAGAGGACCCAGAGCTGGGTCTGTTCTCCCATGTGGCGAGCCTCCTTTTTCACATTTTCGACTTTCTCTTATTTCCAAGCAGGCCCAGGTATTGGGATGCTATCCCAGGTTGGTAGTGGGTTCTCCCGCTTGTCTTTACATGTATGGAAAGGAACCGGATTGCTTGGGGCTCCAGGGGACTGATCACTCTGCAGTAATCTGTAGTTGGGACATTGGTGTTGTGAGGAAAGGTAAAAGAGGAGGTGGGATAGAGTAGGAAGGTGGGCCCAGGAGAGTTAAATTGGGAAATTGGCATTAGTCAAAGACAAAAATTGGCGACTCATCAGCAGCCACCACGCGTGACATGAGACTCTAATGCCCTTCCTTTTGACCTCCTAAGCATGTTCAGTGCAAAGCCCTGAAATATGCCTACCAATTTTTAAGGCGGGGGTTGGGGGGTGGGAAAGCTAGAGTTTAGGGAGATCAAAAGGAGCTGCTGGTCAGTCACCATTTTTTTTTTTTTGTCTCTGCTAATTTCCACTTTAACTCCACCGGTCCCCTCCCTACTCTGTCCCATCTCCTCTTTTACCTTCTTAACACCACCAGTGTCACACTCCTGACACCATATGTGTTCGGGGTTGTCCCCACACCAAGGGGCTCCAGTGAGGGCCAGTGGGGCAACCCACTTTCTTTGCCATTTTATTTTTCGTTTATATATCACATCTAGATAATCTTTACTTCCCTTTCCCCCCTCCCTACTCACCCCCTTTCCCTCTCTGCAAAATCGCTTTCTTATTTCTTATATCTTTTACTTTTTTTTTTAAGGTTTGGTTTTCTCATACTAGAGAAACCAGGTGATATTTAAACTTTTTTGTCTGATTCATTTTGCTCAGCATAACGGCCTCAAGGCGTACCCATTTTTCTACAAATGATTCAAATTTACCTCTCTTGATGGAAAAGTAAACTCCATTGTACAAATATGCCACATCTCCTTTACTCATTCATCTGTTGATGAGCATAATGGCTTCTCCCAAGATGCAGCTATATAAATTGTGCTACTACTAACATGGGTATGAGGTTATCATTCTTGTAGGATGACTCTAACTTTTGAAGGAAGATACCCAGAAGAAGTATAGCTGAGTCAAATGGCATATCAATTTTCAGCTTTCTGAGGAATCTCCATATTTTCTTCCATAGTGGTTGTGCCAGTTAACCGTCCCATTAGCAATGTAGGAGGGTTCCTTTTTTGTCACTACCTCACCAGCATTT
Organism: Ctenodactylus gundi; assembly: GCA_004027205.1. Classification (NCBI taxonomy): domain Eukaryota; kingdom Metazoa; phylum Chordata; class Mammalia; order Rodentia; family Ctenodactylidae; genus Ctenodactylus; species Ctenodactylus gundi. Next base: position 312,912 of record PVKB01000366.1, read on the forward strand.
GTTTTTTTGAGGTCTTAATACCAGCCATTTCTAGTGGAGTTGGATGGAACCTCAGTGTTGGTTTGATTTGCGTTTCTCTGGTGGCTAAAGGTGCTGGACATTTTTTCGTGTATTTATTGGCCATTTGGACTCCTGAGAAGTGTTTGTTTACTTCAGATACCCCATTTCTGATTGTTTTATTCCAGAGGGCATCTAATTTTTTTTCAGTTCTTTGTATATTCTTTGTAATAGTCTCTGTCTGAGGGGTCACTGGTTGTTTCCTAGACTTTCTAACTTGATATACTTCCATTTGTTTATTCTTAGTGTTATCTCATGTACTTTAGGTACTTTACTGAGAAAGTTCTTGCCTATGTCTTCAAGGGTTTTGCCTATTTTTTATTTCAACAAGTTCAGTGTTTCCATTTTATTGTTCAGATCTTTGCTCCATTTCAATTTGATTTTGGTGCATGGTGAAAGATGTGGGTTTAGTTTCATTCTTCTGCACATGGCTAGCCAGTTTTTCCACCATTTGTTAGAGGTTATCTCTACTCCAGGGTATGCTGTTGGCTCATTTTTCAAAGATTAGATAGCTTATGGTACTTTCAGATGTCTCTGTATCCTCAGTTCTGTTCCACTGACCTATCTGTCTGTTTTTGTGCCAGTGCCATGAGGTTTTTTTTTTTTATCACTGTTACTTTGTAATATAATTTTGTTGTAGCACAGATTGACACACGGGACTCATGGGCAGGGGTGATCAAGAATTTACTGTCCAGACAGACCAGCATCCTGGGACCTGACCACCAAAGGAGCGGGGCCCTGAATAACCTGGGTCAGGGGTTTTTAATACTCACAGTCTAGGGAAGCAAGAAGGGAAATTTTTCACAGAGCAGAAGGGAGGTTTTGAGAGAATAAAAGAGAAATGGGGAATACATTATTTCGACATCAGGAAGTTTATGCATCTAACTAATGTCAATCTATCGACCATAGAGACTTCTGGATACACAGAAGTTTGCATTCTATCAGCCATGGCTACCTCTGGATGCACCGAAACACATTGTGGTTGTTCCTGGCACAGGTGCAGAGTTAGGGCCAAAAGTTGATTTTTCTCATGAGCTCAGGGAGAGGGGAGAGGTAAGCGGAAGGAGGTGGTAAGCAGAACTATCTCCATTTTGATTATGTCTCTTTCAATTTGATATCCGATAATGGAATGTCTCCTGTTTTTGTTCTGTGGCTTAAGATTGCTTTAAATATTTTGGGTCTCTTGTGGTTCCACATAAATTTTTGGATCATTTTTTCTATCTCTGTGAAAAATGTTGTTGGTCTCTTGATTGCAACTGTATTGAATCTGTGTATCAGTTTTGGTAGTATGGCCATTTTGACTATGTTTGTTCTGCCTGTCCAGAAACAGGAAATATCTCTCCATTTCCTAAAATTCTCTTTTATTTCTTTTTTCAGAATACTACAATTTTCATTGTAGAAGCCTCTCACTGCTAGGAGTCCCTCACTTGCTTTTCTTTGAGATGACTGGATGGGATTGTTTCACTGATCTCTTTCTTTTATTTTCATTATTGCTGTAGGTAAATGCTATTGATTTTTATGTATTGATTTTATATTCTGCAACTCAGCTGTATTTTTTTTTTTCAGTCCTAAAAATCTTTTGGGTGCTGGGGGAATGGCACAGCTGTTAAAGCAATTGCCTTGTCAGTGCAAGGCCCTGAGTTCAGTTCCCTACCACCACATAAAGCCAGGCATGGTGGTGCCTGCCTGTAATCCTAGTAGTTGGCTGACTGAAGCAGGAGAATTGCCCTGAGTCCAAGGCCATCCTGGGCTACCTAGTGAGTTCAGGACCAGCCTAGGCTACAGAGTGAGATTTTATTTGAATTAAAAAAAAAAAGCCCAAGGGTTTTCTGGTAGAGTTGCTGGGATATGGTCCTCAGTATGTATAAAGGATTCTTTCTTCCACAAACAAGGATGGCCTGACTTCTTCCTTTCCTATGCATATTTTTTTTTTGTTCCATCTCTTGCCTGACCTGGCTAAGATTTTGAGCATTGTCTCAAAAAAAATAAGTAAGTAAATAAAGCACTTCAAAGGCTGAGACAGGAGGATTGCCAGGAGTCCAAGGCCAGCTTGGGCAACAGAACAAGACTCTGTCCCACACATGCGCATACACACACAACACACACACACACACACACACACACACACACACACACACACACACACACACAAAGCTTGAAAGATTTCATTCCAGGCTCTCCTGGCCTCTAAAGTTTGCATTGGAAAACTACAGTAATTCAGATGGTCCTGAGTTCAATCCATAGTAATAAATCCTTAGGATAGTAATAAAATTAAGTAGAAAGGAGACAAGGAAAAATCATAATTCTAAAATTTGTATTTTTAAGAAGACTTCAACTTCAGGATATGATCAAAGTCACCCTAGGTCATCCCTCTATTCGCTTATACTTTTCTTCTAGGACTATCACATCCAAAAGATACTACAAAGTCTATAAATTAACTTAGTTGATAAAGAAAGAGCAGAAGCCTGATCTAGAGATAAAGGAGGTAGTCAGAGAGGCTAAAGAAGGTTTTTAGATTAAAAACATCTCAGGTTACCTCCCCCCCAAAAAAGGGGGGGAAAGGTAGGCTGTGTCTTTCTAGGATTAGGTGGGCCCTTTCTTTCACCTGTGTCCCTTTCTTGTAAACCAAATGGGAATATCCTATAGATTCACAAATGCCACAGGTTTTCACCCAGGGCAAAAATATTACCAGCTCCAGAACACCACGTGTGTCACCCTCTGAAAGTTTGCACACCACCCAGAGTACACTTGCCTGAATAAATCTTTCCTGAACCTCTTACTGACTAGTCCTGAAACTTTCTTTTCCTGTAAGGGGAGTCAGTGAATTTATTCTGCTGCTAGGGAGGCTCTTATCCATTTCAGAGTGCTTTCTTGGATCCTGTCCAGTGACAGTACTGAACAACAAAACAAAAAGACATGACGAAGGACACGGGAACAGCCAGATAAAATGATGCAAAATTGCGGCACATGAGAATGGGGTGAAGCTTCTACATACCCTTCGGGCACCTTGGTATGTTCAGTAACCTGGAAGCTGACCAAGAGTTTCTATAGACCTTGATCTCCAGACCCCCAGGTTGGTGGATGAAGCCGAAAGTTCCAGGCTCCTAAGTTTCCACATATTGGGTCTTTTTGGTGAGCAGCCTATCCTGAGGCTATCTCATCCTGTCACCTCATTAGCATAAACTCCATGTTATCAAAGGGTTAGTTATAAATAACAAAAGACACACATATCAGAAAATTCCGAGTCTCAGGAGCTCTGTGACAGAAATAGATTTATGGGGGCTGGTGGAATAGCTCTGTGGTGCAAGCTCAAGGCCCTGAGTTGGATTCCCCAGCACCACATAAACTAGGCATGGTGGTGCACACCTGTAATCCCAGCATCCAGGTGACTTTAGCAGCAGGATTGCCATGAGTCCAAGGCTACCTACTGAGGATAGCCTGGACATTTTACACCACTCTCTTTCAGATTAGCGCTACTTTGCAAATTGCCCTGTAATGTTACTCTTGGGTATTCTCATTTGCCTAGCATTGTAAATTCTAAAGAAAGCTGTTTTAAATGATTGAGATACTAAATGATGGAGTCAGCTATTTCAGGAAAAGAAACAAGAGAAGGACACTGGTCCTAAGAACTTCTAATCAACAATTTTTCCTTAGTCTCAGAACGTGGAACATCTTACAGTCTTTGGATGATATCAAAGTGTGGGACAAGGACTTGCTGATCCTGTTGCTTAATTAAAACTGGAACAGTGTTACATTTCAGGATGATAATGTGCTTGCCCAAAGGATTATGGGAACTGGTCTACAAGATGAAGGCAGTTTGTTGGCACAAGGATGTTCTAGTAAAAGAAAGAAAACATCTTACTGATGGAGAAGGTTATGAAGCCTGGATGTATGACTCAACACATAGTCTTCCTGCTTATTACCTCCCCCTTCTCCATTACGTTCTTTTCTTCCCCATATAAACTATTTTAAATACCTGAGTTCCCTAAGATGGGGTGTCTGACAGTAGCCCCCGCCCCACTATCTTAGGTTATTATCTTTGGAATAAACATGGTTTCTTTTAATCAAGTCTTATCTCTCACATATTGGCTTTTGAGTGGTGGACAGATGGACTGGGTTTCAGTAACAGTCAGTCAGTCAGTCTCCTCTCCCCCAGAGGCTAGCTGTAGGATTGGGGTTGAGTTGCTTTGGCTACATGAAAGCACTAGCAGAAGCCTAGAGGTGAGACTATGGAAAGCAGTATGGAGATTCCTCGAAAAGCTAAAAATAGATATCCCATTTGACTCATCTATCCCTCTTCTGGTTATCTTTCCAAAAGAGTTAAATAAGAGTCAAATTCACTGTAAGAGTGATACATGCATACCCATGTTTATAACAGCATGATTTATAATAGCTAAATCTTGGAGGAAGCCAATATGCCCATCAACAGATGAATGGATAAAGAAGATGAGGTATATATACACAATGGAGTCTATGTATAAAGAAAGACAAATTTGAGTCATTTGTAGGAAAATGGGTACACTTTGAGACCATTATGCTTAGCGAATTGAATCAGACACAGGAAGTTAGTATCACATGGTTTCTTTAATATGAGAAAACCAAACCACAAAACAAGTAAAAGAGAGATAGAAGAAAGTAAGAAGATAGACTTTGTGGAGAGGAAAGGGGGATTTGTGGGTGGTGAGAGGGTGTGAAGGGGAAAGGGATGTGATATGTAAATTTTTTAAAATGAAGAAAAATCTGGAGGTTAGTTACCAAATGAAGTTGTATATTCATTACCCTGACTTTCTCCAGGTTGGGATGCCATGGATTCTGCTCTAAAGGCAACATTTTCTGATACCTACTCTTCAGATAATGACCTATAAAATGCTTTTACTGCTCTTCTCTATCAGCAAAAACAACTAAAAACAGTTTAGCTTTATCAAGGACGTGTGTGTGTGTGTGTGTGTGTGTGTGTGTGTGTGTGTGTGTATTTTTTTTGACAGTGTCTCCCTCTGTATTCCAGGTTAGTTCTGGTCCTGAACTCACTAGTTCCAGGCTGGCCTACAACTCATGGCAATCTTGCCTCAGCCTCTCCGGTACTGAGATTATAGGCATGTGCCACCATGCCCAGCTATTATGTGGTGCTAGGGGACTGAATCCAAGGACTTATGCTTCCCAGGCAAGTGCTCTAATTATTGAGCTGTGCTCCTAGCCCCAGCAGTAAATGTTAATTGTCTTGCTTCAGTGTTAATTCTTTGTCAAAATATAATCTGAAGTAAGCTTGTCTTGGTAGTTTACAATTACATTGGTATGTTACACTGCCTAGCAAGTATCTAGAATACTAGCAAAGCAGAATACTAGCAAGTTATCACGTTATGCTTGTCTGATCTAGTTAGCAGGAATGAACAAGGGCTTGAGATCCATTGGCAAAATGCACACTTGCCAAGGAGGAGTGAGGACTGCCTCGAAAGTCCTCATAGAGGTAGTGCCTCAGTGTCCAGTCCAGGGTCCAGTGAGGATCTTTTCAACACATGGTGCTTGTACCTTTCCCCACCTGTCATTTGGACACACAATGCTTAGTGGGTTTCTTTTGATTTTAGAAGCAACTTAGCCTACACTTTGGTTGCTGCTGTACCCTAAATTTTAGATAATGTACAAGGCTGCCAGTTTGAGTAGATAGAGAGTAAGTGAGGCTCTGAAATAAATCCAGGCTATATACATGCAGCCTGACTGGAAGACCCCACAAAGCACAAGAATCTAGCAAATAGAAGTATTAGCATTCCTGGCAAGACTCAATATACCCAAGTTAATCCATGCCCTTTACTACTGATTATTATTCACTTGACCGCTTGGATCTCTCTGTAGCCAGGCTCGCCTCAAACAATTATTTACTTGAAAAGCAGCCCTAGGCTGTTTGCTGTGATGGTAGCCAAACATCTGACCGAGTCACAAGTGGCCACATGACGCAAACTGTGCATTGAGACCGGGACATGTTTAGCAATATTTGTTGTAAAGTGTCTTGGTTACTTTTTTGTTACTGTGACTCAATACCTGACAACTTAGGGAGGAAAGATTTATTGTAGCTCACAGTTTCAGAAGGTCACAGTCTGCTCATGGGTAGGCAGCTGGAAAATGGTAGGAGCACATGGTGGGGCCACAGCTAGAGGTGAACCAGAGCCTGTGCTCTGGGACACAGGGATCCTCACAGCCTGGCAGAGCTGAAAGAAGTCTGGGAGGAAGCGTGGAACCAGCACCCGACCCTCCCAGCCAGGCCCCACCTCCCAGCACTACACAGCCTGCAAGGGGACAGGAGGCTTTTGGGGGCACTCCAGATTGAGACCACCACCCAGAGTATAAACGATAGAGCAGAGAAGTAAAAGCAGTATCTTTTGCTCACCCATCACAAAGTTCATGGCTGGATTCCTGTAACAAAAGACAGTTTAACCACAGAGAAGTATATGAATTTAGTTAAGTTTTACATAACACAGGAGGGTTCAGAAATAAAGACCAATGAAGCCAGGGAAACTTCTATTTTTATGAATATTCATACAGGAAACTATGATTAGAGGACGAAGAGGCACAATCCAGTGGCAATGAGCTGGGGTAGGGGTGCTTAGCTAGGCCTGTAGGCTGAGGCTCCTCTTTGCATCTATAGTCTTCATTCCTTCCCTCCAACAACCCCTCTTGAAATAAAGATCTCGTGACCTTATGGTGAATATCCCAATGAAGGGATCAGTTGGATTCAGAGAGGAGATATCAAGATTTGACTACTGCGAACCCATTAGAGGAATAGGAAGCTGGGGTAGAGTGGTGACTTGAGTGAAATGACTTAGGCACGGTAGATTAATATGTTAAACACTGTATGGTTTCTCGGACTTGGAAAACCCAGAACACAGACATTCTTTGGAACCATATGAAGTGATAGCTGGAGCCAGGGGAAGGGACATGGAGGGGGTGGGAGGGTAGAAGATGGGAAGGGATTGTGAAGTCGATGTGATACATAGATGTACGAAACACCCAAATTCATTTTAAATACTATGTATTACATTTGTATAGTAATAAAAATAGTGGGAAAAAAGAAAAAAAAAAGATCTCATGACCTGTTTGTCAGGGTAAAGTCAAGTAAGTTTTATGGCTGCTTTCAAAGAGAAGGGGCTTGGGATATTCTTTCTAGTTTTTACTACCTAGGTCTGTTGTTTCCTCGAAAGGCAAGGTGCTGTACTTGAGAGCAGCACTTCCCATACCCATTTAGAATTCAGAATTTAGATCTTTCCTCCAGGCTGGGCAGTGGCAGGTAGCACTGCTTCTGGTCAGCCCTGCAATAAGAGAAACAGCCAAACCTCTCTGTGTGTTGCTAAGCTGTGATGTCTGGAGGGAGAGGTAGATTAAACACCTTTTCTACGTTTGTCTTCAACTTATAATGGGTTTGTTGGGATGCAACTCCACTGGAAGTCAAGGAGCATCTGAGACAGGACCAGCAGGCCTGCAAACTTCAGGAAGGGCTGGGTCAACACTCATGGTATCTCTTCTTACTGTTCCATTGCTCCTCTCTAAACACACACCTGTGTCTTTATGAGGAATTCACTAAAGCCACTTAATACAGGAGGAAAAACTGTGCTCGGTTTATTAATTGGTCTATATGGCATGATGGAACCAGCCAAAAATGAAAAACTGCTGAACAGCAGCCCCACGCAGCATGGCCTCAAAGAGAGGGCTGGAGGATAATTGCCCCAGTGCTCAGAGCCTAATGTGTTGTGGTTTCATACCAAGCAAACCTGAAACAGAGGCTGTGAGAGATGAGGCAAAGAGCAGGTCATGTACCATTTTGAGAGCTTTCCTGTGGCATCTTGCTCCATAATGATCTCAAGTTCCATTGTGTATCCTCATTCTAAATAGAACTTGGCGACTTCAACACTTGGGATCTTCCTGAAGGCAGTGCCATCCTTACCCACATCTCATAAAAGCACACAGCACAGTGAATTGGTATTAATGGTTTGTAAGCTTTTCATGTCTCTCACACCAACAATCCACAAGAAACAGAGAGGGCAGAGTAACATTTAAAAACACAGTGGATTTAAAATCAGGTGAATCCAAAATGTGGGATGCTTTAGAAGATCAGCTCCACATGTAGAATGCAAGGGGAGTAAACAGTTTTGAGTAAACCTATAGATAAAGAGACCTAAAGGACACATAGAAATGATCAAAAGTGGCCCTTCCTTGAGTCCTGATTGAAATACATCATTAAAAAAGTACAGGACAATTGAAATATGACCACTAACTGGATATGTGATGGTTATTAAGGGAGTGCTGTTGTTATTTTTTAGTCTTCAAATAATACTTTGATTGTTTTATAAATGCATACTAAAATATTGATAGGCGCTGGAGGAATAGCACAGAGGCAAAAAGCACAAGTGCAGCACCCTGAGTTGGATTCCCAGCACCATATAAACAGGGCATGGCGGCACATGCCTGTAATCCTAGTAGGTGGGAGGCTGAGGCAGGAGGAGGATTGCTTTAAGTTCGAGGGCAGCCTGGTCTACATAGTGAGTTCAGGAACAGTCTGGATTACAAAACGAGATCCTGTCTCAAATAAGTAAATAAAATGAAATATTTGTAGATGAAGTTGGGCCCAGTGGTGCAGGACTCTAATTTCAGCACCCTAGGAGACTGAGGCAGGAAGATCACAAGTCTGAGACCAAATTGGGTGACTTAATGAGATCTGGGCTTCAAGCCAAAACCAAAAAAGGAAGGGGGATAAAGATGTTGCTTGGATCCCACCTCCAGCATATATGTGAATGAATGAAATAGGCTGGTGACTGGGATCTGCTTTGGAATAACGGAGGAGGAAGTGGATGTTGGTACGGGTGACACATGATAAACCTTGGGGTAGTAATTACTGATGCTGGGTCCATATACATGGTACGTTATGAGTTTGTGCTATACGATTTGAAGTTTTTATAATAAAATATGTAAATAAACTTCAGCAAGTGGGATGAGAGGCTGGAGCATTGAGGCTTGAAGTGGGTTTGGGAGCATGTCCTGTGGTAGGATGGCAGGGCCAGGATGGGCAACATCTTCCCTTTCTTTTCTTGAGACAGGGTTTCACTCTGTAGTCTAAGCTGGTCCTGAACTGACTTGTAGCCCAAGCTGGCCTTGAATTCATGGGAATCCTTCTGCCGCAGCCTCCTGAGTGCTGGGATTACATGTGTGCATCACCACGCCCGGCTCATTTTTATGTGGTGCTGGGGGATCACACCCAGGTCTCATGCCCACTAGGCAACTGCTATAACCACTGGGCTATATCTTGCTATTTCACTCAGGATTAGACTGAAGATGTTCACTCTTCCCATTTGGAGGCAGACTTAATTATTTCATTATTATTGGATTTACCCACATGGTAATTTGAGCTGCTCCTGGGTTCCAGTGGGAAGAAAAAGCTTAAAAAAAAAAAATACCTGGGTCTGGGTGTGGCTCAGAAGTACTGTGCTTGCCCAACCTGGCCTGCGCAAGGCTCTGTGTTCCTTTCTGAGCAGGGAGAGTGCTCTCCAAAGGTAGTGAAGCCCAGGTATCACACAGGATAAAAAGTCATTCCCACTACTGGTGCTTCCCAAGTTTAAACATACACAGGGCAGGAGGAATATAGTGATTACAGTGCTTATCTAGCAAATGTAAGGCCCTAAATTCAATTCCCTAGCATCACATAAATGGGGCATGGTGGTACAAGCCTGTAATCTTAGCACTCAAGAGGCTGAGGCAGGAGGATTGCTCTGATTTTGAGGCCAGCAAGGGCTACAAATGAGTTTAGGACCAGCCTAGACTACAGAGAGGCTCTGTCTCAAAACAAAACAAAACAAACAAAAAACAAACAAACAAACAAAAAACCCACCTTAGGCTTCCATTAAACTATAGACTCCGATTCAACAGATTGGGATGGGGACGAAGATTCTGAATTCTGACAGCCTCCCAGATGATACTGCCCATGGGCCTCACTGTGAGTAGAAAGCCACAGATCTGTGGTTTGCAAACTTGCCATTATCATTTGAGCTCACCAGGGAGACCATGAAAAGTATCAGCAACCAAGCTCCTCTCCCAAAGATTGATCTAGTTTCACTGATGTGTGAGTATAATTTCTCAAAAGTCTTCCACTTAGTGCTAATGATTCCTCAAAGAAATATTTTTAGAACTAAGTGACAGTCAATTATTTCTAATTCATTAATGAAGTACTGGATTCAAACATTTATTATTTCAATAATTCATGTATTTATTCAACTTTCAACCTTACAACTGAATGTCCCATTTTAGAGAAATTATGACCGAAGTCTCCCTTTTCCAAAGTCTTTTTTTTTACCATAAACTAGAATTTTCTACTTTCTTTCTGAATTTTCACTGAGTTACTACATAATGAGATCAAACTCTGCATAACATCCTTCCCACAAATTTCACACTCAGCTGCTTCTTTCGGAACTAGACAATAGCAAGAGAGAACAAAATTAAATAGTCTAGACAAGGAAGAAAAAAATCTATTTTCAGCTTATGTTTTATTAGTGGGAACTTGCCAGTCAGATGATAGGTTAAAATTAACCCGAATTATAAAAAGAATGAATAACTTTAAGAAACTTTTTTTTCATTTGTCCTTGAATATTTCACCAAGAAATTGTGCATTTAACTAAAATTCTAGGTGATTTCAGCAAAGGGATAGAAACATAGACCTTGTATCCAATACTTTCAAGAAAGAAGGCGGGAATTCAAAGATTTAATCTTTTTCTTTTTTTGAAACAGGGTCTCACTCTGTAGTCCAGACTGCTCCTGAACTCACTATGAAGTCCAGGTTGGCCTTGGACTCATGGTAATCCTCCTGTCTCAGCCTCCGTAATGTTGGGATTACATGCCCAGCTTATGTGGTGCTGGGGAATAGAATTCAGAGCCTTGAGTTTGCTAGGCAAGCACCTTAGCTGCTCTGCCATTCCTCCAGCCCCTGAAGTTTTAATCTTCCTATGAGTATATATTTTTTCTATGAATATTTTTATGACTGCTTTTTTACTCGCATGAGCAGAAGCTATCAGGGGCCAAACAACATTGGATTTGCTGGGTAAGGTATTTAAATGTTCCACTGTGCAAGACTCCCAACCAAGTATGAGGAGGGGAGGAGTGGATCGTGGCTGCCTTCTTAGGGTGATATGACACCTATCTCATCTATCCTCTCATTTGGGCAGATGCCATGGGAAACAGTAGAGCAAATGTTATGACTTCAGTCTAGAAGATCCCCCACAGGTCGCACAAGTTCAGAAGTGGAGGTGATCACATTGAAAGAGCAGAATAGCTTCCCTGTTGCTAACCAGTTCTTTTGCTTCTGGAATTAGCTTGCTTTCCAAAGCCACCAGGCACCTACTCACCCCCTATAACCTCAATGGCACAGAGAAAAACAATGTGCCAAAACCAAAGTTGAAACAAGGATGTAAAGAGGCCCAGTTGCATCCAATATGTATTTTCCTAAATATACCAGCCATATCTTGTGTACAACAGTGAGGAGAGAGGTTCTCCACTGCCTAGCCAGTGCCGGTAAACTGTTTCTCACCCTCTCGGGTAATGTTTCCAGTGCCCACTCTCTAGCATGGCACAACTGCGGGAAGCAAAGGTGCCCAGGACATGCGGGGTTGAGGAACTCTTCTACTACTGATTAATTTGGGTGTGAGACAGGTTGGCTGCTGGGGGTCAGGGGTAGGGGTGATGGGTGTGGAGGCAACAGTGGGCTGGAAAACCTCCTGTTCACTGGGCCAGTAAAAAGGGGCGCGGTTGGTGCAGGCTCAAAGATACATAGTACTTTGGGGATGTGAGCGAGACAGACGGCTGTCCTCTGGATGGGTGCCCAGATAGCACGACTTTCCCCTGGATGCCACCCGCCACTCCCGGTGGGTGGCTGGGGGCAACTCTTGTCTCTCCCCAGGCTCTGAAAACCCCCAAGGGCTTGTTCTGTTGCTTACTCCCCACTTGGGAGGACGGCCATCGGCTTTTACAGATTCTCTTAACCTTGGAGTAAAAAACCCAAGTCCTGAAAAAAACTAAAAATCTGGTCTGGAACCCGATGAACTAAACTCTCAATATTAATGTAAGTGCAAAACTTTTCCTCTTCACCTGGCCACTATAAAACTTCAACTCAGCTTAGGAAGGGAGTATTTAAGATGGATAAAGCTAAATTCTGTTCCTTTTTAAGCTTGCTTATCAATGCTTGCATTTCTTTGAGAATAACTTGTTTGAACTTATTTGCTTTTTGACCTCCTTCCCTATGAGTTCCACTATTTCAAGGCCCATGACATTAGTTTCTGGGGTCTCAGGCATCTTTGTGGGTGTCCTGTTGCATTGTCTTCTTCCCATGTTTCTGCTACTGAGGGACTTCACTTTAAAGGCCTAGCTGAGAGGTTTCTTTGAATGAGTATGAAGTTGTGTCAGGGGAGCTGAAATTTCTGAGTTCTGTGTTGGGAGTAGGCAGCTAGGGGAGATCTAACAGCCTGATGGCCTCCGAGGTATTGCGATCCTCCCATCCCCCTCAGCACAGCTCTCCTGCCTGTCCTGCTTCCTTTCCCCAGGGGCGGGGCTCTCCACTCTCACAGAAGCTCCCACTACACCCAAGCCATTCTGGGGGTTAGCGGCCTTCCCTATCTACAGGTGTCTCTTGTTCCAGTTTCTTCCTAAGCAATCCCACTGTGGATAGCAGTTGATTCAATGCAGAAATAGGACTATCCAGTTGCCATGAGCTCAACTAAACATTAAGGACTTGGTAAAAATGGAAAAACTTTGTATTGTCTGGCTCAGTGGTTAAAGTGCTTGCCTAGCTTTTTCAGGGTTCCAGATTGATTCCCCAGCACCGCATAGTATTAGCTGGACTATAATTCCAGCACTCAGGAGGCTGAGGCAGGAGGATTGCTGTGAGATTGAGGACAGCCTGCATGACAGAATGAGTCTGTCTCAAAAAACTTTTTTATTGCCAGATAATTTTTGCCATAAAATATTTTAGGGTGTAGTAGAGATTTTATTAATTTTATATAAATGGATATTTCTAAAAATCTTTAATTTCTAATATGGTAAATATTGATACATTTACATAAAATTCTTAATAATTCTCAGGGCTTTTTCAGAAACAAAGAGGTAGGTGTTTAGACCAAAAAGCTAAAAAACACTGCCATGATTCATCCCTTATGCTACTGCAGTTACTCTTGAATACTTGACCCTTCAAGAGGAAAAGCCAGGGATGTTATTAGGAGTTCACAGCAATCCTCCTGCCTCAGCCTCCAAAGTGTTGGGATTGCAGGCGTGTGCCACTATGGCCAGCTTTATGTGGTGCTGGGGAAATAGAACTCAGGACCTTGTGCTTGCAAGGCCAGGTTCTTCAGCAAACCCTTTAACCACTGTGCCATTCCTGCAGCCTGAATTTTAAGAATTTTTAAAAATTCTTTTTGGTGTAGGACATTCAACCCAGGGAGCAGTGTGGTGTGCCACATCCCCAGCCCTTTTATTTTTTTTGAGCTAAATTCTAAGTTGCCAGGCTGAACTCAAACTTGTGATCCTCCACCTTTGACCCTCCAATTATAGACATGACCACCACTCCCAGAGAGACTCTTTTAGACAAATATCTGCGCCTCTTTTTCATAGAGTAAGAAACACAGAAGCAACAAAACAGAGATGGGACTTGTGTCTATCTGCATCCAAAATTCCTACTTTTTCCCCATGGTAGAAAAAGAAACCTTTTTCACTAGCTTGGAGGTAGAATGATGTTTCTACCTTGTCCCATGTTAGGCACATCCCTCAGTTATTTCCTGTCCTATTTCCATGTTTATGTAGACCCTGGCCTCTTTGAGTGAAAGTCAAATCAGAGGTGACAAAAACATAGTGCTTTTCATCCTAGTGAGTTCATATCAAATATTTATAACCTTCAATTTTCAGTGAGTCTGGACATAGGCTCAGTGGCTTCACAACTCCAGTCCAGGTGGTCATGATCAACCTATCAAGCAGGACTGAAAAAGCAGATGAAAAATATTTGAGAGCCATCATCTAGATCATCCTGAAGTGTCGGGGCCTAGGATTCCCTGGCCACCTTTGGCCACCGGTGATCAGGAACCAGCCAAGTCTGGGGGAACAGGGTCTCAAGTGGCGTGAGTATGACGGAATCAGGGAGGTTGAATCAGTGTTAACAGCTTGTTTATTGGAGGTGAGGACCAGGCTTATAAGCAGGTTAAGGGAGGTGGGTCCACCAGGTAACAGGACAAGGGTTGTTCAATGATTGGGGGGATTTTGGAGCCTGAAATTAGTCTAATTTGCATCTGACCACAGATTTCTGGTGAGGGTCTGGAAGCAGGGAAAAATTAGAAACATGGGTATGATAAAACCTGAGCTGTGGCCCATCCTGTGTTTGGGATAAGAGGGAGTGGCCCCACACCTGCCAGTCTCATCTCAAGCATCGAGATTATCAGGGTATGAGCCACTGCTACCTACAATCACCCCATGCCTAGTCAAGGTCCCACACTGAAGCAAAAGTCAGAGTTAGAGGGGAGCTTCTTTTCTTCTCTGCTGTGTGAAGATACACGCATAGTTCCAGGTGATGGCATTACCTAGCCGAACAAAAGCAAATATTGGAAGGTGAGTGGAGAATGGCGGTGTCACCCTCTCGTCTCAGCTGCTTGGGAGGCTGAGGGAGGATATAAGTTCAAAGTCAACCTGGGCAACTTGGCAAGATCTTGTCTCAAAATAACTTTTTTTTTTTTGAGACAGGTTCTCACTTGGCAGCTGGGCTTGACTGGCCTTGGACTCATGGCAATCCTCCTATCCCAGACTCCCAGTGCTGGGATTACAGGTGTGTGCCACTACGCCCAGCTTGTCAAAATAAAGTTTTAAAAGAGCTGGTGCTGCAGCTCAGAGGTACAGTACCTGCCTAGCATGTGCAAGGTCCTAGGTTCGATCCTCAGTACCAAAGGCAGAAAGACATACACACATAGAGCAAGCAATGGTTACAACTGACCAGCTGATCTTTAATTTGTTCCAAATCTTTTAGCTGTTTTTTACTTACCACAAAATTCTAACATTGTATTCACATCACTTCCAAATTGATTTTTGTTGTTGTTGTTGTTGTTGTTGTTGTTGTTGTTGTTGTTGTTGTTGTTGTTACAATACTTGGGACTGAACCCAAGGCCATTTGTATAGAGCAACATCCCCAGGCTGGGTTCAAATTTGCAATCTTCCTATCTCAGCCTCACAGAATGCTGAAGTTATAGACTGTACCACCATTTCTGCCTTATGTTTTACTTCTTCTTCTTCTTTTTTTTTTTTTTTTTTTTTTGTGGTACAGAGGATTGGACCCAAGGCCTATACTGACCTATATCCCCAGTTTACTTTTTTAGTTTTGGTTTTGAGACAAGGCCTCACTAAGTTGCTAATTTGCAAGGGTAAAGCAAGGCTGGGCTCTCTACTTTAACACCCCCCAGAGCACCTCACACCCAAAGAAGGAACCATGTCTCCTCCTGGCTTGGAAAATTTGTTCTTTCACATAAACTGCTCATGTCTTCTGAAAACCAAAATGAAAAAAAATCTATGCTTTTGAAACATCCTTTTGCAGAAAGCAACACAAAAGAAGGATAGCGTAAAAAATGTAAATTCAACCTCATGACCAAAGTTTTTAATTGCATTTTACTCAAGCCTAGTACAAAACAACATTTTTATTTTAGTAAGCCACATTCTTGCTCATTAGTTGGCCTTATTTTGACTGTTATGTCTCCAAGTTCCTCAAGTTGTTGCCTATCTCTCTGCATCCACATGTACTGCTCCCTCTTCCTAAAATACCCTATATATTTTTTTCCTGTCTAAGTGCCACTCTTTCACCAAGTGAGGTCTGCTAAGCTTTCTCTTTTATCCAGTGTCCTCTTCTCTTCCCACCCCTTTCTCATATCCCGGGCAGTGACTTCCTCCACAGCTTCCACTGGATTACTTACAAGGAGTCTCACCCTTCTCTGACATCAGACTCCTTGGGCATTCCTCAAGGACAAGAATCGTGTTTTACTCGTGCTTATAGTCTCATCATTTAGTACAGTACCTGATTAAACCTAGGTGCTTATAACAAGTTAGTGAATTCTGAGTTTTACTACATGCCACAGTTATTTTAGTTCACATTTCTTTAAAAGTTTCAAGCTGGGCCCGAAGGCACAGGCCTGTAATCCCAGCCCTCTGGGAGGCTAAGACAGGAAGATCACAAGTTTGACTCCAGCCTGGCAACACAGCAAGTTAGTAAGACCTTGTCTTAACGATTCTTGGTGTGAAGACCCTGCGCTCAATACCCAGCACCAAAAAGTTTCAATGCTTTTCTTCCTTTCTTTTACATTAACAATCTCAAACTAGAGATACAAACTGATCATTGTCAACTCCAGAAGCCTTTTGGTTTTAAGATCTGAACAATGGACTCAGTTACACAGGTATTTTAGAAGCCTGTAGCTTGGGGTTAAAGTTCAGTGTTAAGAGCATTTTCCTAGAGTGCATGAGGCCCTATGTTTGCTAGCCAAAACCACAAAAATTCTGTAATCTCAGCACTTGGAAGGCTGAGGCAGAATTGCATGGGTTCGAGACCAGCCTGGGCTACACAGCCAGTTCAAGGACAGCTTACACTGGTAGAGCAAGACCTTGCCATTCACCCACCAATCAATAAATAGACCTTGGACTCTAGGTGGGCTGAGACAGGATTGCAAGTTGGACCCTACCCTGGAAAATTTAATTTAGTGACACCCTCTCTCAAAAACAAAAATAAAAATGTTCAGGGAATGCAGTTCAATGTGAAGTCCCTTGGGCTGGGTCCTCAGTATTCACACAAGAGATAAGAGAGCCAGAAATGGTGACACGTGTCATGCCAGCTACTCTGTAGGATCACAAGTTATAGGCCAACTTGGGCAACTTTGCAAAACCTTGTCTACAAGTAAAGATACAAGAGCTGGGGATGTTCAGTTTAGAACATATATACAAGGCCCTGATTTTCAAGCCCAGATAACCCATGTGTATATTTATATGAGCATGTTATAGATCATATATACAGACACACATGTAATTATATACATGGTAATCAGTGTAATGAATAAAACAATGGTCATCCTGATACTCAACACCCAACTTGTTCATTATTACAGTTACAGCCTCACTTTGTAGTCCCCTATGTAAGGATATCATAATTTTTCGAAACTTTCCTTGTATTTGGCTACTTTCATTTGGTACAGACCTATCCCTAAATACAAATTTTAAATTGTATTATTAGTTTTCACACTAATTTATTTCTTCTACATCGTCCTCTTTTGCCTCAGCCTGTTTTTTTTTTTTTTTTTTTTTTTTTTTTTTTTTTTTTTTTTTTTTTTTTTTTTTTTTTTTTTTTTTTTTTTTTTTTTTTTTTTTTTTTTTTTTTTTTTTTTTTTTTTTTTTTTTTTTTTTTTTTTTTTTTTTTTTTTTTTTTTTTTTTTTTTTTTTTTAAATCAGGGTCTTAGTCTGTAGTACAGTCTGCTCCTGAACTCACTATGGAGCTCAGGCAAGCCTCGGACTCATGGCAATCCTCCTGCCTTAGCCTCCGGAGTGCTGGGATTAAAGGCGTGAGCCACCACAAGCGCGGCTCACGTGGTGCTGGGAAATTGAACTCAGGGCCCTGCGTCTGCTGGGGAAGCACTTAACCGCTGTGGCACTCCTCCAACCTGCCTCAGCCTATTTGAGTTGTCTTGTTTTACAATCATACACGAAGGTATAACGTACTCTCATTGAACATTTCCAATTTCATTTCTACTCATAGTGCTGTTATGCACATCCTTGCCCACACAGCAAAAATTTCTATAGGGCGTATACTTAGAAGCAAAACGTTCATTCATGTTTAGTACTTCCAAACCTTCCGTTTCACTAGATTTTGCCGAACTGGTTTTAACCTTCAGCAGCAGCATTACGTTCAGACGCATAGCAGGAAAAACTCTTCAAAACTACATAAGCTAGATAGTAACCCTCCTTAATAATAACTTGATTCTTGTGCCCACGTAATAGTTCCCATTACAAACAGTAGCTCCAACTACGTTCAACAGCGCTGACGCCAGGGACCTGGCCCAACCCTCCCCCAAAAGACTCACCCGCAGCTCGCTTCCGGCGTGGGCACGCACGGCGACGAGCGTCCGCCAGCGCGCCTGGCCGTCAGCGCCCTGCGGGAATCCCTTGAAGGCCCCTTTCCGGGCTGCCTGGCGTGATCCAACGGTCAGGGGCGACACATAGCCGACTCCCTCTAGTTTGCAGCGGAGGAAAACATCCTCGCAGAGTCTCCTTGTTGTCGGGGACGACTGCCTTCCGAGAAGAGCGGCTCTCGGCTGGCTCTCCGCTCAGGCACGCCGCGGGCAGCCCGCGGGCCCTTGTAAGGCGCACGCTTGGCCCCGCCTCCCTCCTTTCGGCCGGCACCGCCATCTTCCAGGTAGGGCCTGCGCGTGGCTCTCGGCGCCCCACGTTGGGCAGGCTCGCTCTGCGGTCCCGTGTGGGTTGAAGCGGGGCTCTGGGGTCCTAGGAGGTCTGCCTTTACGCTCGTCTGTGGGTTTACTGGCCTGGCGGGTGCGACCGTACTCAAACCCAGGGAGTCGTGCGGTGTGTAGGGCCTGGACCGGAGGCTGAGTACCGGACCTCGAAATCGCCGTCTTGTGTGCGCCCAGTCTGGAGAAAGATGAAGCCGCTACCGGAGGGCGAAACGATTCTGGTTAATCTGGCAGATTCAGCCTTATGCCCCCATGCCTTCAGCCCCGGTGTCTTGGGCCCTGTCGCATTGGCGGATCGGTCCTCATGGTGTGGAACTTTACGGATTGACTTCAGTCCTCATAGTTAGTGTTGGGTATGAGCTTGTGAGTAGTAGCGCAGGGCTGAAAGCTAGGCGTTGGTTTTTGATCTCGGGAGAGGCCAGTGCAGGTAGGAAAGCTAAAGTTGGTTTTGGGGAAATGGAGCGTGTTCCCAGAGTAGACCTGGGTGGCAATCCCCCGGACCAGGCAGTTAGTGCGTGAAGTGCTCGCCGATGGTTTTTAAATTTTGGTCTTGGAGCGTAGAGGAAGGGAACGTGAACGTAATTAAGGCTACCAGTGTTTGTGCTAAGAGAGGCAGAGATTCCAGTACAGTCACATGTCAGATTTACCAAGTTTACGCGGTAGGTTGTTTAATAACCACTTAATCGTAGTTCTCTATAAAATTCTTTTTTTTTAGTCTCGTTTGTGGATACTAGCTAATAGGCTCGAACAAACTGCAGTGTTTCATCTTCCATAGGGTGGAACCTAAGTGTGTTGGATCTGGACCTGAAATAATGTTAACGTAGAAAAATGGATTTGTGCAGAATCGTGGTTTTGAGATTAGAAATTAAATTCTAATTTCGTTGGCTTGTGGCTCCACGGTGACTTGAGTAGTAAGACTCACTAAGTTAATAGAGGTATAGAGATTCTGAGGATTTAAACAGATTCTATAGTTTATTGAAGCAGTGGTTGGGCTTTGGTGCCATACAATTTTTACTGAAAAAGTACTTTGGTAGTCTTTTGAAGATTATAAAGTATTGCCTGCAGGGTGGTGGGCCTATAGTCCAGTATTCTGAGAGGCTGAGGCAGACATGACTTGGGTGATTAGCCAGTCCCTGTCTCAAAATTAAGATTAAAGAATGTTTCCTCGGGCCTAACTGATGTGCTGTACAGCATGTTAAAGAATAATTGCCAAGAATGGTTTTTTGGAGGGGAGAAACAATGGCTTATCACTAAATGTGCCTAGGTGAATTCTTTGGTAATGTCAAATTAGCTACAAGTAATTGAACAGTCAGTCTCCTTGTTGTACCAATGATTGTTGGGTATTATGTAGACATCTCAGCTGGTTATGAAAGCGATAGCCCGTTTTTACAGGTGAAGATGTGAGCTTAAAAGTAAATTTCCCAGCAAGTAAATATCAGTTTGTATTAAATTCAGTTACATTTTTTCTGTATTTTTCCCCCTTTCTGTCTTACACGTTTCCTGGTAAACATAAGCAAATAGTAACTTGAAGTGAGTTGTCATTTAAGTAGATGTATGAAATACACTGTCAGAAAATGAGGTTCATGAGATAAGGAGCTTTATCATTTGCAAACCCAAGGCTGATAAAGTGTGATACAAATCCTGGTATGTCTTTATATTCTAATAGAGAAAGTATGATTGTTTTGAGTTCTTGGTAACCAGTTCTCTTATTTGAGTTAAAGTTATATAGAGTGCTTGAGCTACTCTGTCAAAGACTTCACTTGCAAAAAAAGTGAGGTTTTTTTTTTGGCCCTGTGAAAGAAATGATGATCCATCTTCTTAGATTTTTTTTCCTAATCTTAAAATTAACAACTGAAATACAAACACTTGAAATGAAAGGGCTTGCGGGAGTAATTTTGTTAAAGGAGCAGATGCCAGCATTCCTTTGTTACCTCACTGTGTTCTTTTCTTTCAGTGATTTGCCAAAATGACTAACACAAAGGGAAAGAGGAGAGGAACCCGATACATGTTCTCTAGGCCTTTTAGAAAACATGGTAAGCAGATTCACCCTCCTTGACAGGGTGCATTGCATGTTCTGTTTTTATTGGTGTTTTGTAGATGATGATATAAATAACATTGTCTAAAACATTTTATAATAAATAAAAAGTGAATTTCATGTAGTTTCCAGTTGTGAGAGGTAAGTGTGCCAGGTTCAGTGATAATTTCTGAAATTGTAGCTGCTCAAAGCTGAGGGAGGAGGATCACAAATTTGAGGCCATCCTGAGCAATTTAGTGAGACCCCTATCTCAAAAATTAGAAGCAGGTGGGTGTGATGATACATGGTAATAGCACTCTGGGAGGCTGAATCTCACAAGGACCCTGTATGAAAAACAGGAAAGCTGGTTGGTGTAACTCAGTTCAAGGTAAAGCCCTGCCTTTAATCCTCAGTACCACAGAAAAGGGTTGGAGTTGGAAATATAGTTCCTGGGTATAATCCCTAACACTTGGGAAAAGGTGTGTGTTGAAAGCTTGTAAGCTTTTCATGTTTTTTAGATTGTGTCTTGATACTGACTACCCTTTTATTGCAGGAGTTGTTCCTTTGGCCACATACATGCGAATCTACAAAAAGGGTGATATTGTAGACATCAAGGTAAATTATAAAATTGAGGAAATCGCACTATGGAAGTTAAAAAGGTTGATTTAATCCAAGGCTAGGATTCAAACTCCAATGTTTTTGTGTTTGGTCCTTTTTTATTCCTTTCTCCTTTCATTATAGAAGAACCCTTTTGGAAAACAGTTATGGGACTAGTGAATGGTGTTTTAAGTTATTTTCTTACTGAGTCTTTTTCCATTAATTTTTTTGAAGTTAACAAGTTAACTGCTAGGGCTGGCGCATGACTCAGTGGTTCAAGCGCCTGTCTAACATGAAGGCCCTGGGTTGATGTCCCAGCACCGCCAGAAGATTAACCAGGGTGGTGACATTCCTGTAAGCCCAACAGGTGGATTTCCATAAGTTAACAGCTATTGGGGTTAGAAGTGAAGGTCCTGTGAATTTGTCATGGTCTAAAGGAATACCTTAATACAAAACTTAATTGATAGAGATGGAAATTTTTGTGTGAAATCCAGTGAGGGCTGTATCTTTTGTGACCAGTATGTAAATACATACCATAGGATTCTAGAGCTTAATGATGATTGTCTTTTTGATTGCTTAAAGCAATGTGAAAAACACATTTCACCGGCTCTGAAAGCTCTTGAGTTACCATTTAAAGGAAATCTTACAGATAACTCAATGATACTTCACTCGTGCTAATAAAAGTTAATGTAAAAGTAAGGGAAATTGCTGAAAGAACATTTATCTGCTTTTTTAACCAGGGAATGGGGACTGTTCAAAAAGGAATGCCACACAAGTGTTACCATGGCAAAACTGGAAGAGTCTATAATGTTACCCAGCATGCCGTTGGAATTGTTGTAAACAAACAAGTTAAGTAAGTGACGTGGTAATTCTTGGCGGTTCATGAGTATTCCTTCTAATACCCGCTTTCACTTTGCCAATTGGACTTATGTCTTTATTGGTCATTCAAGTGGGGCAAAGAAAATAATCCTTTTAAAACTCAGACAGACATAGTGTTTGCCTTGTAACCTGTCAGAGGAGACACGCTGAAATATATTTGTTGGAAAGCCTTACATGACTAAATATTCAGCCGTTTTAGTTTTCATAGAATAATGTTTAAATAAAGTAGTCATGTTTGCTTGAAGGCCTCCTGCAGTAAGACTAAATGTAAAAAAAAGGCATTACTTTGTTGGTTTATCCACAGTAAAAAAAGAATGATTGTTTAATGTTTCTTCATTGTCATTTTATTTTTGAAGTGCTTATAAGGATTTCTGTTCTGTCCAGGGGCAAGATTTTGGCCAAGAGAATTAATGTACGTATTGAGCATATTAAGCACTCTAAGAGCCGTGACAGCTTCCTGAAACGGGTGAAGGAAAATGACCAGAAAAAGAAGGAAGCCAAAGAGAAAGGGACCTGGGTTCAGCTGAAGCGTCAGGTAAGGGTCTGATTTGGCAAGTTTTATTGGTATTAATTTCAGAGAACTTTAAAAACTGATGCTCACTTTCTTACTTAAGTTTTAAAAATTGAATATATACTTCTCCAGTGCTTTTTTTTTGGAGACAGTCTTGCTCTGTAGCCCGGGCTGGTTCTTAACATAGTGATGTGGCGTCCAAGCTGACCTTGGACTCAGGGCCATCCTCTCCAGTGAGTGCTGGGATTACAGACGTTCCACAATAGGCCGCCACCTCTGCTTATGTGGGGGAATGAACTTAGTGCCTGACGTAGCTAAGCAAATGCTTTAATTGCTGAGCCCTTACTCCAGCCCTTCGGTTGCTTTAAGACTACTTTAAAGTTGATTTTAGTACTTTAGCTAATTGTTTTCTTTTTTCTCTTTGACAGCCTGCCCCACCCAGAGAAGCACACTTTGTGAGAACCAACGGGAAGGAGCCAGAGCTGCTAGAACCGATTCCTTATGAATTCATGGCATAAGCTGGGGATACGCCCTTGGGGTTCACCACCTCCCTAGCAGCTAAGGTGCTAGGCCCTGGGTCAAGTACCCAGTCCTAAATTAAGTGAAAAAAAGCCTCTGAATTATAAAAGATGTTCTTAATTGAGTGAGAATGTGGTTCCCTTGCCCCAGAGGTTTTTACTGAGAGCAGTTGGGTATATCAGGTGTTTTACTGTTCAGGGTCAGTATTTTCCTTGCTGAAAGATGTGAGGTGACAGTAAAAAATATAAAGTTGCCTTTGAAGCTTCCTACCTAAAAATAAATTGTTTAAAGCACCTTGTTGCGAGTTAATGTGGAGTTCTGAATCACTATCCATTCATAGAACAAGATCCAGGAAAGCAGTACTTTAAAAGTACATGTCTTTGCTCTATAATAAAATACTACAGGCTGTGATAACAAGGGAACATTAAGAAATTGAGTTTTCAGTTTCAGAGGTTGGGAAGTCCAAAATCCAGGTGCTGCCAGGTTTGGAGTCTCAGGGCCTGGTCTTTGCTTTAAAGGAAATACCACCTTCTTGCTGTATATTCCAGAGGAAACAAGTCCTAGCCTCACACTCCAAATTAGCCTTACCCTTTGTTATTGAGACATTGTGTTCACTGATCTTTCCCTGGCCTGCCTAACGTCTTTTTTTTTGTGTCTGTGTGTGAGACTAGGGTCTCCTCTGTAGTCCAGGCTAGTCCTAAAGGCACTGCAGCGCAGCCTCGGCTGGCCTAGAATCTAAGGCAGTCCTTCCTTAGCCTTGCTGAGGTGCTGGAATCAGATCAGGTACTCCCAGCTAATAGGTGGTGTGCGGAGGGATGGAACCTGGGGCCTCACATTTACTAGGCAAGCAAAAATACTAATCACTGAGCCATGCCCTGAGTCCCCTCAGGGCTGTTTTATACCTCAGCTTGCTAAGCTTCTACCCAGATTTACCATGCCCATACACTTATATTTTTGCTATTTGTACAGTTGATATTCTGTCTCAGTGGGCTCAACTTGACCATTATTTTTTTCTATTCCCATTTGGTTACAAAGGGCACACTTAAATGGGATGGGAAATGGGGTGGTTTTTTTGTTAACCAGCAGACCTGGGCTTGAATATTAGTGAATGTTTAATGTTGTAAAGTGATAGTTACAGCTGTCTTTAAATGTGTTGGTAGCCTAGAAGTGAAGAGCTGTGAAAAAAGATGATTACCAGTTAAAATTTGTCTTTGATGGCCATAACCTCCCAGAGCAAAATTGGCATTCCTGTTCTGTATGTTTCTGTTGGCTCACTGCCCACTTGAAGTCAGTTTAAAGGTCCATGTCCTTTGCTTTTCGAATCTTAAAACCTCTCATTTTCTGAATATCCACCCCCACTACCTCTATCTGTGTTCCTTCTTTGGTCCTACATTTAATGTCCCCTGTGGAGACATTAATGTCTCACTGCAGTTCTGTTCCTGCATTGTAAATGGCTTGACTTACACGGGTCAGGTTAATTTGGAAAGGGAGTAATAAAAGTGAGCATCAAGTGGGGGTATCAGAAAACTGTTAAATTCAGTAACTGCTAATTTTTATTCATAATCTCTTGATAGCAGGACTTCCAACAGTTGTCTCCACGACTGCTGTAAGAGAAGTATTGGGATGTCCAAAATAAGACCCATTATTCCATTTAGGACAAATTAGG